>QOVD01000155.1:2507-19806 GCA_003521225.1 Tuber microsphaerosporum | reverse complement strand
GGGCGGGCGGTATTTCCGTTTATCGATAGGAGGGTGGTGGTGGGGTGGGGTAAATGTGCCCCTCGGGTGTCGGGTGAGTTATTCGAGTGAGGGGTTGTGATTGTAAGGTGGGTGTGTGTGCGACGGTTTAAAAAGGGGTCTTGAAAGGTGGCTGGTAATATGGGAGAATGGAGATAGTTTGTATATATACTCGGGCAAGAGCCGGGAGAGATAGACTAGTTTGTGAGGCGGGTTGGTCTAGTGCGAGTATCGCCCGGTAGTGTTGTGGTTAGTAATAGGGGGTCAATAAGGTTTGTTTCTTATCATAGGAATTTAGTGAGTAGGCAGGGTGCTATTATCACTCCGTTTGATAATCATTTTTTACTTTATTCTTTTGATCACCGGTGGGGGTTTTTTTGGTCAGCGCCTCTGCTAGTATTCTAGCTAGCTATGATACTTGCAGTATCGCTATGACACTTCCACACAGGTTTGAATGATAGCGGCAGTGAATGTGTGAGCAGTGCTTCAATCGCGATGTCGAGCTTAATATATTATACCGTCGGAAGCGGGAAAAATTGGAAGTTCGCCGGGATGAGCATCGGAAAAACCGGAGAGAGAAGGTAGCGTAAGCTCTCGAAGGTATCCCGCGCTCATCATCTCCGCCTCACATCCGGTCGGGTATAATACAGCGCTAGACATAAAACTTCCTGCTCCCCTCGCGAGAGAACCTACAAACCCACTACGATACTTCCACTACAAGCGCTCGCGGAGAATACAACTTCATCGACCGAGACCTATAATTAAGGAGCTAAAACTTCAAGCCAAAACGATAGGATTACCCCCCCATCCAGGAACAGGCATCCGAAATATCGAATCAAAAAAAAAAGGTACACCCTTCCCAAATCTCGACGGGCTAGTACCGTACCGTACTCTTACCTCCCATAAGGGCCGATTCGCCACGCAGAAGCTCGAGTAGAGTCGAGTGGAGTTGAGCTGGCCGTTAGGAAAGAAGGAAAGTCGAGTCGACCCACGGAAGCCACAATTGTATTCCGGCCCAGCCTCGCGCACGTGGTGACGTTGATGTTTATATTACAGGAACACCGATACACGCCGGGCCTTACGAGATCGGTGTTGGCGATATCGATGGGGGATAGAAAGTTTCGTGGCGGTTTCTAGGTGGTAGGTTATCAACACTTGTGGTGGGGTGAAACTGGGGTTTCAGAGATGTCTTTCTTTCTTTCCCTCACCGAAAATTGAGGGAGCGATTCTAAGCATCATATCAATAGCATTGTGGTTGGGTGGGTGGGGTAGTCATACAATATCACTCGATTGGTTTTGTGCTCGGGAGCTGGGAGTGGAAGAGTATGTAGACCTTCAATGGTAGGAATGGATTACTCCGCTCCCTTCCTGACGTCATGGCTCCCGTGCTTCTTTGGGGAAAGAGAACGAGGAAGCTGGGAAGAAGAAAAAAGAAGGGAAAAAGAGGGAAAAGGAGGAGGGAAAAAACCGCTTCTGCAAAGTTACCAACTGCGGTACAATGCAACCTTGAGGTACCATACTATCAGAATGTCCCGAACCTGCACCTATACCCAAACCATCTAAAATCACTACCGATACCACACGATACGTTATGCCACTTCACCCTGTTCTCCGGATTCACCCGAGCCCCGGTAAGTAACCACACAATACAGAATTTTTTTGAATCCACCCCCGCCCGCATAGGACAACTCGACCCACCCCTCCAATAATGAAAAGAATAAAAATAGTATTTCAGCCTCTCCCTCCCAAAGATCGATAAAGTTAAAAATAAAGGGAGGCAAAAGAGTTCAGCAACCGGGATTCCCACATGGTCACCCACTGTAGTACTAACCGGTCGATACGATGCTTGTTTACCGCAGAGCGGACGGGATGCGAAATTTTCATCGTTCTATGGCCGAACACATTTGTATGAGTTGGTGCCAGGTATTTAACGGAATTGCTGGGAATTACTAAGAAGCAACGGGTTTGCCTTGACGTAGAGTTTTTTTTTTTGAATTGTTAGGAATTGTTTGGACATGGGTTTAGGTGCTTCCGGAGGACTACTTCTCGAGCTCCAGATGGTGTAATTTTTATGTATGGTTTTCCTCGAGAGAGCTTGTAATTTGAAACTTTGCTAAGTATACTATAATACTATGAGATGAGTTGTAAACAAAGAGTAATCCGCTACCGTGTGAATCTATCCAGAGTAGTTTTATTTCCTCCTTCCTTTGATCAGCGCTTCCGATCTAAAGAAAAGTGAGACTTAAGAGAGGGCTCCTTAAAATGGCGGTGAGCGAATGACAGGCAGCTGCTATGGGGGTAGGCAAGCTACAACATACCGCCAGTCATCACGCTAAGTACGATATACTATATTTTGCGCTTCTGTCCTGGGATCCAAATCTCAAACTTCCCTCAAAATTTCCTTTGCGATCTATCTGTCAGCCACTCACAGACAGGCCCAGCTAATAGCTTAAGATTTTTAAAGACTCCAAGAGCAGAGAGGAGCAAGTATTGAGACTTCCTTCCTCCTCTGGCACCGCATCAGTCAATTGACTAGGAAAAAGGAGAGGCATGGAGGTTCCCAACTTAATCTTAATCCATGAATGTAAGTTCATTGCGCGTAGCGTTAGTAGTCTTCAAAATCAAAAAAAGAAGAAAAGCTTCCAGAAGTTCCTTTGCTCTGCAGATAATAGGCTAGCCCCAATTATTCCCCCCTGTTCCTCTTCCTCTACCACTATACTGACGGAGGTTCGACGATCGTGCACAGTTGACGAGAGGAAAGGAGTGTGTAATCGTGTATATTCTTCTATGGAGGTTGCTAGCTAAGTTCACTTAAGTAGTGAAAACTCTGCTCGTGTACGTGAGTCCTATATTCTGTACATGCCCTAATCGCTCCTCCATAGGGTTGCGCTTCCTGTTACCTGCGCTCCGTGATACAACGTTCTACTACTGGGATTATTATACCATCATATACCCCTCTACAGTACTACCGGTATCGTACTCCGCAGCTTTAAATTTCCATTCCCCATATACTACTATCCCACATCTCCCTTCTCCTCCACAAACGTACTAATATCTGTACCAACCCCTAATGTCAGTAACTCGCCTCCCCCGACATATCATCTGATATACATACCTTTCCCTCTGGTTGTCAGATAGGCATGTATAATATATATCCTAACTTCCAGGGTTCGCAAAAACCTCAACGGCGGGAAGGGGTTTGAGGGTTATAGGGCAAACGGAGCCCTAAGATGGCAAAAAGTGGTTCGCGAGGGCTTACTTGTTTTTTGGTTTTTTCGGTTTTTAATGCCTGTTACATCCACAACCAAGAGGTAGATACAAAGGATTATCAACCCTAGAGGACTTCAAGCCGCAACACAAGGAAGCCCTCCATAGTAAGAGCCTTTACCATCTACATACAGAACAGGAGGGCCTCGTAAGTCAGTTGGGAAGTATGATAATATTACTAATTTTGGGTCCACTGTGGCACAACACAAAATTGTGCCGATGGATTTTATGTAATAACAGACTGAGCCACAAATCCCATCATTCACAATCTTGAATCTAGAGTTGAGGATTCTATGCAATCGCTGGACACCCAGTTTATACAGGATAATAGCAACTTCGGGGCCATATAGTGATATAGCCACAGTAGCAATTTGGTACTCTAATCGTGAAGGTTGTACAAACGACAAACCTAAGAAGTCGTCTAGTGAGATGTGGGGAGGACCTCTATGGGCAGGGCTGAAGAACTCCATGGGTATCAAGTAGTTAATTTTAGATCCTGGTACAGTACACTCTCGCTTTGCCAAGTGGGCAGATATCCAGAGGATAAAATGTTAATTCTAATCGCCTAGGAAGCGTAGGGGGTAAGATAAATAGATATTGGCGGCGAGGATAATTGTAGAGCCGAGCCTAATTTTTGCGAATATACAATTCATCAATAGTAGGACTGTGGGAAGCAAAAGACATATCTAGAGCTTCAGAAGACAAAGGAGTTCGAATTCACCTTGCTAAATACGTGCTTCTAAAATTGAAGCTCTGGAACCTCAGAGTGCTTCTGCAATTGACTACCCGAGTAACCCACCTCCAATGGCAAACCTAAAAACCGACCTTTGCCCTGAACAAAACCCTACTGACATAAGGTAACATTAGTAATATGATATGATATATGGCAGGGAAAAAAAAGAATAAAAAGGTTATTAAAATTTAGGGCCTATTTGGCATATACAGTACAATGTCAACCCTGATTATAGGACCCTTACATCCATTTACAGTCATATTTACTCCAGCTAGGGTAGCTTTAGCCACATCTACAAATCCAAAACAAAACTAATATCATAGGGCCCCATTGGCAGACCAGGATTTGGACCCAAAATCCGGATTATCTCCCAAGTCTGGACTTTCGGTTTAATTGTGTTTGGTGGGCCTGGGCCTGGACTGGATTTTCATTCCCAGATTAGATCAGGATTCCAAATCAGGATTCCCCCTAAAAAAAAACCAGTATATAACAGAGAGAGCATGCTCTAAAAGGCGTTAGCCCTAACCACCGTCTTGGTTTTTATGAGTCCAAACAAATCATTTGCCTGGATCTTATCTTTATTATTGTATATCAGATGCATAAATTGCCACTAATTTTCCAAATTCAAATCTAAATCTTGTTGTGTTTGGTATGGCCAATTTCCAAAGTCTAGACTTTGAGGTTTCTGGACTTTGGTTTTCAAGTCCGGACTTTCAGTCCAAATCCTACTCTAATTCTGGCCTGCCAACCGAGCCCATAAATATTTGTGGCCTTCTTTTCTCTTCCCTCTTCCTAAACCCCACCCGATAGCACTGAAAAATACGCAATAAAAATTTTTTGAAGACGTAAAAAAGCATGGCATTCTTTTCGCCATACTAAACACCCCCTCCATATCAACATCTCATATAGAGAAATTTATGCTATAAAAACCACCTTTGTAGCATAAAAGTGACATGCCAAACAGGCCCTCAACCACGAAATATAAGCTATCCACAATAGTTGACCAAACGGGACGTTTAAAACCGGTCTAGAGGAGCATCGGGTTTAAGCCCAGCTCATTCCTCCCACTATCAAGATTGTCATCAATAAGCCAATTCAGGCAGTGGGTAAGGATCACGCGATCACCGCCATTTCAAGCACGATAGAACATCCCTTCAGGGAGAAATATCGCTGCGCCGGCGCAAATACGGCAGTGTTCATCGGCCAAACACAGCAAGATCGTTACATACTTGTAAAGGACAGCAAATAAGGCGGGGGCAAACAAGCCTCCAGCCCGAAACCCACTGGACTAATAAATCATCTGACCATTCTAGGAAAAGGTAAACCGTATCCGTAATGCGCAGTTTCTCTAGGAACTGTAGAGTTTAGGGAATCCAGGTGTCGATACATAATTAGTTGTTTGTTGGTGTGTTTGTTTGCGCTCTCGAAAGTTACCCCCACTAGTAATTTCAGCCCGATAGAGAAGTTCTATAAAGGTATTGAAGCATGGTATATGGTGCATTGACATGTATTGTATAATGCCCTATCGTCCGCAGTACTTTCCCCTTATTTAAAGAACCTCTCCTCGTAAGAAAAAGATAAGATACTGCACTGGAAGCCTTCATGAACGGCAAAAGCGTTTGCTTTGATTTGTCAGCATTTTAACGCGGTATCAATGATCTTGGGAACTCTTTTCCATTAACCCTGCTTTTGCTTTTGCTTGGTCCCTTGCAGAAGGAGATGGATTGGTACCGAAGAGGGATAGAGAAGGGAAGGCGTAGATTGTCTCCAGGGCAGATTCGGTTATTTGTGGCAAGGTGTTGGGTAAGCCGTCGCCACGTTGCCAAGGTGGCTCGGAGAAAGAGCACTCGTACTGTAGCAGCAACACTGGCCGTACCGATAATATATTGATATGATACAAGAAAATGGCAAATAGTAAATGTATTATATCTGGGCGATTGGAAGTCTTCTAAAGCTTCTTAGCCACGATATGGGTACAGGGCTGATGCAGAAATATTTATTGCGTGAGCTCGGCCAGCTATTTTCTTTTTCGTAATGGAACAGGGCTGAGTTTTCTGGCATATGAATTTGTGGTCTCTCTGCTTACTAACGAACCTCGGGCCAACACACTCGCAGCCGCCAGAAAAACATTCCCCCCAACACACCAATTTCCTCAGAGCTCTCCCATAATCCTCTGAAATCCCACACCTCAGCCCTCCTTAATAAAATAAGCACACACCATCGATTAGTGTGGCAGCTAAACCCTCTTCCTCACTTTCCCCTTCAACCCCATCTTTTCTCTTTACAGCTCCCTTACTTTCGCTACTTTAACAAAGGGTAGTTGAACGGCGAAACCCCTCCCCTCCTCACAACCCAACTAGCTCACCAGTTTGATCCAAAAAGCAGTCAACAGCCATGTCTTTCCTCGGCGGTGCTGAGTGCTCAACTGGGAGCAATCCTCTTGCTCAGTTCACCAAACATGTCGGCAAAGACAAGAGCCTCGAGAGGGATCGCTTGGGTAGCCTCCCTGTGGGGCCCGAAGTTGGTGGCCTGCGAACAGTGGGAGGCGAGATGGCGGGCGCAGACAAACAGGTCAGTATTCATTACTAGAAATTTAATTATCTTAACCCAAAATAATTTGGCTAATGATGACTACAGATGATGGATGAATTCTACAGCCAACAATCTGGAGCATCCTCCTTCGCTTTCGAATCAATGCGGCGAGAGCTCTCAGATCTGCAACATGGACCAGCGCCCATGGCAGGCCAACCGTGGGCTTCCGAATTTGGGCCCCAGCAAGCCATGAATCCTCAGGATCAAGCTATGATGGAGGCCGCGTTTGTCGCCAGAAACAAATCTAGCGAATTCAGCACAGCAGAATTCGCTCACTTCCAGAATTCCTCTCCCTCTGGGGATATCCAGATGGCGTCACCAGCTCCGACTCAAGCAGCCTCGACCCCCTATTACCAACAATTTCGCGGATACAATAATTTCAACCAGGGATTGCCATTCCAAGTCCACCAGCCGATGATTCAGCAATTACAGATGCAGAGTCAACAACAGGACCTGAAGGGGAAGGGGAAGCAGGTCGTGGAGTTATCGGATGAAAACTGGGAATCCCAGTTCAAAGAAATGGAGGCCATGAACAAGACCTTGGATGCGGACGATCAGGCAAATAAGGACATCGAGGCCGAGCTAAACTCTCAGCCAGAAACCATGTATGGTGATTTCCAGTCGGTATGGGAAGGGATTCAAGCCGAGACTGGCGGTGCTGCCTTGAATGGAGTGGACTGGCACAATGAGTACGACACATCAAATCCCTGGTCCGCCGACGCCTCGGCCACAAACTCTATGCCCAATCTAGGGGAATATCTCTTCGAGCTGGATAACCCATACCTGATGCATGAAGATCCATTCTCGGAAGGAAAAAGGCTTATGGAATCCGGTGGAAATCTTTCTTTAGCAGCACTCGCCTTCGAGGCAGCCGTTCAGAAGGATAAGAATCATGTTGAGGCCTGGACGGAGCTTGGAGGATGCCAGGCCGCGAACGAAAAGGAAACACCAGCCATCCGGGCCCTGGAGGCAGCGCTGAAACTTGACCAAAATAATCTCGGTGCGTTGATGGGTCTCGCGGTATCTTACACCAATGAGGGATACGATTCAACGGCATACTCCACATTGGAACGTTGGCTCGCAACCAAATATCCTCAAGTAACCGAGCAAGCACCTCCTGCACCTGCCTCGACACTCGATCGGATGGCAATTCACGAGCGAGTTACGAACCTTTTCATCCAAGCGGCTCAACTCTCCCCAGAAGGGACAGCCATGGATTCGGACGTTCAGGTCGGTTTAGGTGTTCTCTTCTACGGCGCTGAGGAGTACGACAAAGCCGTCGACTGTTTTTCGGCAGCACTAACATCTACCTCGACCGGTTCTTCGTCACCCGAACACCTTCTATGGAATCGTCTCGGCGCAACACTTGCCAACAGTGGGCGATCGGAAGAAGCCATCAATGCATACGAGCGAGCCTTGACCATAAACCCCAACTTTGTCCGTGCGAGGTACAATCTAGGGGTATCATGTATCAACATTGGATGTTACGAGCAGGCAGCAGAGCACCTCCTTGGTGCCCTCGCCATGCACAAAGTTGCAGAAGAAAAGGCAAGACAAGACTTCAGTGAAGTTGGACTCGATCCCGCTCGCATCGTACAGAACCAGAGCACCAATCTCTTCGATACTCTCCGGCGTGTGTTCAGTCAGATGGGTCGTAGGGACTTGGCAGAGCTGGTGACAAATGGCATGGATATTGATGTTTTCAGGTTTGTCTCCTTTGCCCCTTCCTCCTTCCCGCGGACAACACCCATTGACGCACGTTACAGGAAGGAATTCGAATTTTAGACAAGGGCCGGCAATCGAGAGGTGCACACTTTTTGGTGATGGCGGAGGCAGATGGTTGCTTTTTTTTTTATCTACTTTTTTTATCTTCTACATTCTACATTGTTGTATACCTGCATGGTACGGAGAGTTTGCTATTAAGAGAGATGGCTAGGTTTATAAATGTGGTGGGTGGCGTGGGGGCTATAACCAGTACGACATAAGATTTGCCATTTTTTGGCGCAGAATAAGCCATAAATGAATACGCTCGAGTGAGCAGTCATGATTCACACGAAGCGAGTGAGGAAGTGTGATGTCAAAGCGCGACTCTAATCTCAGGAGGATGACAGGCACTGCAGTCTGAGGAATGGAGATTCCTTTTTTAAAGGGGTACGTACCGGAGGTGACTTTCAAAGTTAGCTGTTAGTGTCGGCCGCCAAGCCGAATTCGGCCCTCGAAGAAGGAAATAAAAAACAAAAAAAGAGGAAATCTCATATTATTATCATACAAGTACCAGAGGGCAATCTTTCCTCCTTCACGCCTCCAAAACCTAATTTACGAGAGTCCTGTTTCAAGTACCGATATCCATACCCTTCATAGAAACCTTCAGAGAGAGAAAAAGCATGACCACGAAAAGCCCCTGTGTTTATCCAACAATGTCCTGTGCGGGACCTACCCTAGCAACCAAGTCTTGGCGTAACCCCACACGGCGCCCTAGCACAACCTCCCTCCCTCTCTCCCTCTTCCCCTTTTACTGCAGTCCCTTCCCCCCCTCACCGTGCCAGAAGGTACATAACTTGCACATTCCAACCCGCATCACACCTCATCCCATTCCAACCCATCCCTTCGTTCTTTTTCCTCTTTTCTTCTTTCCCTTTCTCCTTCGCACCTCCGCTTCATCTCTGGTAGACAACAGCAGCAAACAAGTATTATCACACAACCAACACCTAGTCGTAATGGCACACGTAATGGAACACCCAGACACTACAAACCCAACGGCCTTTGACCCGTACTCAACAAATGATATCTTCCTCCTTACAAGCTTGACCTCGGCATCTTCCGCTATCATCACGGCAACCAGTCGCCTTGAGCACCTTCTCAAGTCACATAAGATTCCGTTCAAGCCAGTAGATCTGGCCACAGATGCGCGTGCCCGCCGGATCTGGTCTAGCAAGGGGAATGGTCGTAGACTACCTGGTGTAGCTAGAGACGGTGAGATCTTGGGTGTAAGTTTGCCTTTTCAGATATATCGATATGTTGTCGCCTGCAGGCGAGAATGTTTGGGCTAACAAAGAGGGTGACATAGAACTTTGAAGAGCTGGAGGAATGGAACGAGTATGGAGAGCTCAAACAGAGGCTTGGAATCAAGAAGACCAAGAAGAAGAAGAAGACTGATGGCGAGAAGAAAGAGAAGGAGGGGAAGAGTGTTATGGATGGGAGCACAAGCGGGCCAGCTGCTATGGTTCAGTCGAAACCAAATGCTGAAGCTATGGTTATCCCCGACAGTAGTGCTGCAGAAGGTGGTGCTGCTGTTGCTGCCGCTGCTGCCGCGGTCGCGGCGGGCATGAAAAAGGGCAAGGGCTTGAAGAGTGCTGTTGAGGGAGTTGAAGGCAAGAGGGAGGCTGAGCCAGTCGTTGAAATCAAGGGTAATATCAACGTTGAGGTCGAGACTACGGCTGGTGATGGCGAGCCCACAGAAAAGGGGAAGGAGGTTGCTAAGGAGACCAAGGCGAAGACACCTGCTCAGGTAGTTGAACCCGTTGCCGAAGAAACTGTTTCTGAAGAAAAGGTTACTGAGCAGGAGGAAGAACTAAAGCCCGAGCCCACTACTGCCGAAGAGAGGGCCCTCGAAAAGGAGGAGATGAAGTTGGAACTTGAGGAAGCTGTTGAAAAGGAAGATTTAAAGTCCGGATCTGTCATTAAAGAGAAGGCCATTGAGAAGGTTGGGCCAGAACTAGTGGCTGAAGAAGTTGTTGAGAAAGCAGAACCCGGAGCCGAGACTATTTCAGGAGAGAAAGTTATCGCGAAAGAAGAATCGACAACCGAGACTGTTCCCGAAGAGAAATTTGTTGAAAATGACGAACCAAAACCAGAGGCTGGGGAGCCTGTCGAAACTGAAGAATCAAAGACCCTCAAAGAACACACGGCTCAGCCTAAGAAATCTGAACAAGCCCCAGTCGAGAAACATGAAACTATCGAGGAACCTGAGGAGAAGGCCCTTAAGAAAGAACCAACCGCAGAGACCAAACCCGAAGAAAATCTTACCGAAGCCAAAGAAGACGACGTGAAGGCCGAGCCTGAGGAGAAAGTCGAACCCAAGGAAGAGAACATCGAGGCTGAAGATGTCGTGGCGGGAGCTGAGCTTAGGCCTGAGGCAGAGGTTGAGGAAACTAAAGAGGAAGTGAAAGCCTCAGAGTCCAAGGGGGGGGGAGAGGAAACTAAAGAAGACGTGGAAGCCTCCGGGCCTGAGCCGGAGAAAGTAGCTATCGAAGAAGCCAAGGAGATTATGGTCCCTGGGCCTGCCAAGCCGAGTGTCGAGGAAGTCAAAGTGGAGAACGCCATTGTGGCTAGGGAGCCGAAGGTCGAGGAGGTCGAGGAGAAGGGGTCTACCAGGGCTGGGAGCCCAAAAGCGGAGGTCAAGGATATCAGGGGAGAGGAAAAGCCTGCTGAGGTCGCTAAAGAGAGAGCTCTTGAGCAGCCAAACCCTACAGAAGTCAAGGCCGAGAAACTTATCAAGACCAAGACCAAGACGGCAAAGTCCCCGGCACCCAAAGGAGAACCAGCTTCCTCGAAGCCTGCCGCATCCGAATCAGCCAGAGCGATGCCAACCCCTGTCGAGGCGCCAAAGCCAACTGAAGCATCAAAGGTTGCCGAACCGCAAAGACCCAGATCTGAGCCCACCGACACACCTGCCCCGGATTCTCCTCAGCCTAAGGAAAAGTCGGCGATAGCAGTAACCGAAGAAGCTCTTGAAAAGGGTAAGTCATCCCCACCTTCCTCACACAAACCGCAATCCAAAAGAACATCCCCTATAATGAACTCACTGAAGACATTACCCTTTCTTCAAGATACCAATTCTCCTACTCCTTCCCCCACGGTGCGATCCCAAGACTAAAAAAAATTACCAAACTGGGAAATGGATAAACTATGATTACACATAATAAAAGGAACCCCCACTAATTTTTGAAAATGGCTTCCCATGGTTGGGAACTTTTTCTCTGTTTTGCAAAATCATGAAGGCAACCCACGCAGGACCAGATTCAGGAAGGGACTTTTGCGAATCCTTAGGATCAAAATACATACTTATCGGACGACCAGAGGGAGGAGTTTGTACGTCGCCAAGAGGCAGAGTTATCGGAGTCAGTAAGATAGGTACGAATAATGGTACGTTTGGGGGGGCTTTGGGGAGTGTAGGATAGTAATATGAGGCGGAGGGGCTGGGGGGGGGATGTAGGATAATAATTGGCGATATGGCGGCGGGAGTGGCGTACTGGATGGGATGGGATGGGATGGGATGAAAGGGAAGGTGCACCATCTGGCGGCTGGTCCAGGTCTCTCCTTTTCCCTTGTGTTATCTTTTACTTAACGTACCTTTTGTTTTCCTCACTTTGCCTCATATCTTATTACCGTTTTTCAATTTTCGTTTTTTCTATTCTCCGGTATCCTCTCTTCTCCTCTTTTCTTCCCTTGACTGCGGGCAAGCACCCGAGTTCACAATACCCAAATTTCTTTTGGTCTCTCAGTACAAGTATCCGTTCGGCCCGATTCAATTCCAACAATAATACCATACCTGCAGCACTCTGTACCGTACTGTACATGTACAATTTGTCTGCTTTCATTTATTCATTTAATCGTTTTCTTCACAGGAAATCTTCGGCCTTCAGAGTAACGTAGAGTAAAGTTAGTTAGTTACATGCCTGCCTGCCTACCTGCCTACCTTCCTCCGGCTGCAGCGCAACGTAATACAATACTCAACTTACACCATACTATACTATCGTATCATACCGATTTTGGTGCATTTTCATACCATACAATCCAATCCAATCCATCCATCCGTCCAGGATGCAACAATGAAAAGGTAAGTAAAGAGACAGAAATATGACAGCATACAAATCGTCAGGTAAGCAAAACCAGAAGCAGGACGGCTTGGTATAATATAAGTCAAAAATTGCCATGAAAGAAGGAAGGGATATATAAGAACGAAAAGAAACCACGCTGTGCACAATGACAAGCAATAAAGTAAGAGAATAAAAGAGGAAAAAGTTTTTTGTGTAAACCCAGCCAGTCGTCGAATGTTCAAGAGGTGAAAAGGTAAAGTAGAGCGAAACTAAAAACCAAAACCAAACAGAAGATGAAATGAGGTGGAAAAAGAAATGGGTAATAATAATAATGATAATACTAGTAATGCAGACCACCCAACCCTAAATAAACAGAAAGATAAATGGACAAACCCGACATAAATCAAACTCAAACTCAAACTCAAAATTCCAAGAACGACGTTCAACAAAGAAATCAAAGAAAAAGAAAAAGGAAAGAGCAACCTCAAGCCACCCCATCGATCGACCCATTCTCGCCCTTGGACGTTCCAACCGCCATAGTAGTAGCCATGCTCCCCGTCGCGATCCCATGGGTATTTCCAAACCCCTCGTCCTCACAATCGCTATGTTCCTCAACGAGCCGGACGTGCTGTCCGATGCTAAACTCGCACCGGAATCCCAGGTACTCGACCATGCCGCCAGGTTTGCAGTCCTTAAATAGGTAAACCACGTCGCCATCGTAGATCCTTCCGATCCGGCCCTTGTGCTTCTTCTTTCCATTCAGGATGACGCCGTTGGTGCCCTTGACGGAGTACCAGGCTATCATGTTATCCGCTGGCTGGAAGTTGTCCTCGTCCACGTCGCGGTCTGGGGGCGAGAGCTGGAAGGCGATGTGGTATTTTGATATGCGAATGTCCGTTTCCGTGTGCGTGCAGTTTGCGGAGCGGCCGATACTAATTTGGTGCCTGTTCAGGGAGATGGTTGAGTGTGGGATTGAGCCGGGCATGGGGATCAGGCGGCCCCAGGGAGTTGTTGGGATAGCAAATTGACGGTTGTGATAAGGATCAAAGTTTGTGGGCTGGGTGGGGGGCAAGTTCTCATCTGCAGGTATGGCTGCGGGGGTGGCATAGGGTGGGGGGATGTTGGAGCTGAAGAGGGAGGCAGGAGTGTAGTATTCCACCGCAGCCTGGGATTCGAATGAATCGGGTTGCGGGCTTGGGCGGCGGGAGCGTTGATGTGGAGTCGGGGTAATCTGGCGGGCAGCAGTCGGGGTAGGGTTATCGTCTCTGCTGTTGTTGCTATCACCATTCATGTGCCCGTTAGCTACCAGCGGTGTTTCCCGATTTTGGTTTTGCTGGAATTCCGGGTCAGTGGGGGAAGGGGTATCCTTTGGGGAGGGTGAATGGACTTTGAGTTTTCCGACCATTGCTTCAGCACCGCTAAGGGAACCGCCGCTGACGCTTCGACTAATGGAACCAGAACGAGGACCTTTGCGTGGCTTGATAACGCAGAGTTCATCGTATTCGAACGGCTCGTGCGTCTGGGAGGAGGGGACAAGTCCCTCTTCGACCTGTCGTGCATTTTCTGAGCTGTCATTGCCATCCGAGAACACGGAGGATCTGTGGTCAGGAAAGACGCCAGAGCTCCCTTGAATAGAGATACCTGGAGGGGGATGGAACATCCTGCGTGATCCGCGATTAGACTCTGCGTCTCCAAGGGATGCGAATGATCCCTCAGAGCTCCCGCTGTCGAACCTGACAGCGGACATGTGCATTTCGCCCTTGAAACTTAGGCCAGTGACAGCCTTGCGGAGCTGGACGTCCTGAAGTTCTTCACGCTTAGGCGTCTCGATCTCCTCGCCCTCACTGTCTTCCTCATCATTATCACTTAGCTCTTCTTGTTCAAGCCTGTCGGGGCTTGCTCTGGATTTGGGTCTGGTATCCGGTCCTTGGACCATCATCCACTTCTCTTGTTGCCTCTCGACCTTTTCGAAGCTGCTGATGGCGTTGGCTTCCTCGTCATCTTCCTCGTCCGGCACTTCGTCTTCATCCACTTCTTGGACTTCCATACTGGACTGTTCCTCGCTCCCGCCTGCGAGCCAGGGGTGTCTCAATGCTTCGACCTCCATCATCCTCATTCCTGGGTTAACTTGTAAAAGCCGCCCGATAAAGTCCTTTGCCTGATGTGAACGGGCCCCCAGCCGCTTCTCGAGGGGAGTCACATCGAGTTTACCGGAAAGAATGATCCTCAACATGTCATCTTGGCTCTTGCCCTGGAATGGGGCATTCCCTGTAAGCAACATGAAGATTACACAGCCGAAACTCCACATATCGACGGCTTGGTTATATCTCCTTCTCTGCTTGGCTCCACGGCCGTCTTCACGGCCAGCTTCCTCCCTTGGATTACGCTTTCTTTTCATACTACCAGTTCCTTCGACAAGGGCACTTGCATAGCCCGGGAAAACTTCGGGGGCAAGGAACAACATTGTGCCACAGAATGTCTTGAGGAACGTGTCTTCGTTTTGGACCATTTTGGCAAGTCCGAAATCCGATATCTTGACCTGGATAGGGTCATCACAGGCAAGAAGGATGTTGTCTGGCTTAAGGTCACGATGAGAGATCCCCATGCCATGAACGTACTCGATTCCACGCAAGACCTGGCGTGAAACCTCCTGAGCCATAGGTTCAGGGAGCGCTCCATATTTCCCAAGATATTCGTTTAAGTCACCCCCTTCCATGAGCTCCATGAAGATATAAATGTGGGAGCGATCTTCATGGCAATCGATATACGAAACAATATTGGGCTATCACGAAGGATTAAAAGCTGTTCACCATCATCATCATCGATACACTAGATACTCACATGATTTAGTTTTTCGAGAATCTCAACTTCCTTTCGCACACCAAGTTGTCTATCACTGTTCTGGGCAAATGCTCGCTTCTGGATCGATTTTACAGCATAGGCATCACCTGTTCGTCTGTCGACGGCTCTCCTGACAGTGGCAAAGGCACCTTTTCCAATAATGGCTTCGAACTTATACCTTTCTCCACCATCCCATCCTTCGTTATACTTCTGGTTCACGGCCTTTGCCGTATGGCGACCCTTTCCCTGGGCTTTAAAGGGATCTCGCAAATCCGCAGCGAGAGGGCGGACAGGTGACCGGGTTTTTGGAAAAAGTTTAGGAGGTGGAAAAGGAGGTGGCGGTCCTGGATCAATGCCAACATTTGCGATGCTGGACTCGCCCCCGACAGGGCTTGGAACTCTTTCTGATGCGAGTCTAGTACCATCTTGGGTCGGAATCCGAACGATAAACCTCAAGAGCCTCGGGCCAGGAGCAAGATGAATCACACTTCCTGCGAATAGGGCACGTTGGTTGTCTGTGCTCTTTCCGCCATCCGCTCCTAGGCCACCGAGTTTAACATCATCGACCCAAGTCCCATTAGTCGAGGAGTCGTGCAACATCAACACGCCTTGGGCATTCTGATATATCCGAAAGTGCAGATTAGAGACCCGTCGGCTTTTGTTTGATTCCGAAAAAACAACGTCACAACGAGCCGGATTTCTCCCAAAAACAAAACCGAGTTCCGGATCCTTAGGACCCGGGGAAAGCCGGAGAGCGATATCTAGCCCTGAGACCTCAGGCTCGCCATGCTGAACGGGGGCAAGCTGGGTCGGCTGTTCTTCCTCATCCTCATCTTCCGCGTGTTGACCAGGCTCGGGCGTTGTAGATTGACGGCCAACCTGGGCAGCTGGGATTCGTAGGACGACACCTGGGTCTACCTTGGCTGTCTTTTCGACAATGGAGTAGGCGGCAGGCGAGCTCGGGTGAAGTAGGCAAAGGACACCCGCGAGGTAATTGCCATGAACTGTTGAGGGCGCGACCCCATTGTGGACAGGAAGCGGCTGGGTAGCGGGCTGAGTAGCTTCTTCATCCATTGCCGACATTGCCTAAATTTTGCGAGAACTAGGGCGGGGTTAGTTCCTGCTCGAAGTCTTTCAAAGGGAAAAGTGCGACTGTGATCACAATTGAAGATTTGTGCTCGCAGCGCGCGATGTGATTGCAATCCAAGACCGAGCAGATAACAGGGGCGGTGGGAGATGAGGGGGATGAGGGGGATTTATAGTAGTGACAGGAGGGGGGGGTGAGGAAGGTGAGTGTGGGTGATGGGTCAATGGGCAAGAGTGGTAGAGGGCAAGGTGGTCCTAAAAAAGGGCCAAGAGAATTATGGAATCTTACCCCTCCAAAGTCCAAGGCGGTCTTGACTCGACAACTGTGCGTAAACCCCGTTCAATAAGGGGGGGAATTGAGTCTAAATTAGAATATCCGCGGGCGGCAGGAGACTTCGGTGAGAATTGCTGGAGAAAAGCTCCACACAACGGCCAGCCTTACGTCAAGACCTCGATGAAAAGTAGGTTGGCGGAGTGGAGTTCTTTAACCGTTGAGGTAGATAGCTGCCTGATGAGCTCAGGCGACGCGTGCGAATAGATTGTGCGCTCTCTCGTCCAACAGATAGACCTTTTGGAGCCTATATTAAAGAGTCAAAGAAAGGTTGCCGTGCGATAAATTGCCGACTCGCCTCACAAGGATAACTGAAAAATACTGGACGAAAAGAGAAAGATGTAATTGCGACGTCTTTATTGGCAAGTGCACGACCCTTCGTGCTGCTGCTCTCTTGCTTTTTGGTTTCCTCCCCAATTATTCCTTCCTCCCTTCGCTCTGCCTAGCTCTCGTTTAGCGTAATGTAACGAGAGGATATTCCAAGAGGAACGGGTGTGTGTTGGAGGGTGGATGAGAGAAAGAAGAAGCAGCGGGGCAAGGAGAAGAAGGGGAGCAGCCCAAGAAGACGCAGTCGAGGATTGGGCAGATGACGGATAAGGGAGCCTGCAGGGG
>QOVD01000152.1:0-21253 GCA_003521225.1 Tuber microsphaerosporum | reverse complement strand
TCCCGTCCCGTCCAGGGCTCTTGGCAGTCCCCCCGTAGGGCCCTGCCGGGCCCCCGGACGGTTGGGAACACTGATCGAGATGAAGCTCTCCCACCCGTTTGGCCAGCTAAAGTCGACCAGAAATTTAGTAATTGGTGTAGCTTGCACTGTAAGTTGTGTTCCGCATAACCCATTTCACACTTTCTAACATATCTTGTAGGTTGGGGGTTTCGTGGCCGGGTGCCTCGAAGGCTCGCGTGCCCAAGGGGTCTGTGGTGCTGGCTTGGTGGGGTTTGTCCAGAGCCTGGTTAATGGTTTCTTGCTAATGTGTTATTAGAGAGACTAGAAAGCCGTAGACGAAGATTGGGGGTGGTTAGGAAAAAATGTTTATCTTATTCGAGCTGACTATTGTTTCTAGCCAGCACTGCCCTACTTGGGAGTTTAATTAAAAACATGGAAGTTCACCAATCTTTATTGCCGTCTTAATCGTAGAAACAACACACATATAGATAATATATATATACTTTAATATAGATAGACCTTAATATTTACCTTATAATACATGTATTTTAATATATATATACATATATATATACAATTGCCCCTTCACTACATCGCATCTCCCCTGTGTGCATACCCTCCATTTCCCTACACACTTTCTCCCTTACTAGTATTTGACCTACGAGCCATTTTGTGAGTCAAGAGGCCAATCGGCCCACTACACAGGATACTTGTAGTCGGACTGCGGTTGTGACCAAGGAACTCCTCCATACTCTCAATTGTGCCGAGGTTGTGAGTGTTCAGTATTCTAGTTCAAGTTCTAACTTCAAAATGTCTAATAGTTTCTTGAGATGCGGAATCCTCAAGTGGAATAGACAGACTGGGTAGAGATTTTACAAAATGTGGGGTCGAGATATGAAAAATAGTTGGAGTCAAAATTTGCAATGAATCTCCGTATCAATCTGATCTTGCAATTCGTATCCAATACTCTCTTCTGTTTTAAACAATTGACGACTTTTCTGCCTTTTTATTATCCATATCCAATGCCACCTTAACATATTCCACCACTTCATAATCCCATCTGATCTACGAAGACACTATTGCTTATTGAACTCGTATTATAATTTTACTCCACCCGAACACACCAGTACCCCCTCTTTCCCGTGTCTCCTTTTACTATAAAGAATAAATATATTGAGGTCTTTTATTCCAATCACCGGCATTCACCGGCATCTACCGACAGTCCCTCACTATGCCCTACTGTCATCTGCCATCCCTGGGGTTTCTTCATAAGGACTGCAGTTGCCCACCATTACCGGTCGTCACTCAGGGTCCCCTGCCGTCCCCTGCTGTCCCCGCGGTCCCCCCACCGTTGACTACAATTCCCATAATTACCCGCAGTCTTCATGCACACCCTGCATATTAGTGTCTCAGATTGTCGGGCCCGTTGTCCTCACTAATGACGGCCGTTTTTAAATTTCGAGGACGAGGACGGCAAATATTTTGCCGTCCAGTCCAGTCTCGGGCTCTTGGCAGTCCGTCCTCCGGGCC
This sequence comes from Tuber microsphaerosporum, assembly GCA_003521225.1. Classification (NCBI taxonomy): domain Eukaryota; kingdom Fungi; phylum Ascomycota; class Pezizomycetes; order Pezizales; family Tuberaceae; genus Tuber; species Tuber microsphaerosporum. Next base: position 19,723 of record QOVD01000152.1, on the reverse strand, counting down.
TTATGGGGCCCCTGGACCGTTGATAACACTGGAGCTGGGATTCCCGAGGCGGCTGCGAACTATATAAATACCGTACTGCTTATAGGGGACTGGTTACCATATATGATACAACTTAAAAAAAAAATTATATGGTATCCCATTTACTAGATACCTACTAGCCACCACTGTTAACGACATGAGCGGGGAAGACGGGGCGGGGGCTAAAGACAAGAATTTAGTGTCACTCATAGTCTCACTCGTCTTGCGATCAACTTCATAGAATGGAGCAAACCACCATGAAAGAGATCAGGAATACAATGCAGCCTGTATTCGGGAAAAATTATTGTGTCCTAGAAGAAACCACTTTAAGACCGCCAAATGGCAAACACCTCGATAGCACGTGCCGCAATACCAGCGGGAAAAAAGATCTCCCGACCAGTAACGTGAAGACCACCGATATTCAACTCCGGTACTAGTGAGAATCCCATGCAAGCTGAAAATAGAGGGACCTAAGATCACACCACACCATAGAATTCCATCGACTGGTGAGTTTGAGGAGAAGGGGAAGGTGGGATGCATGGTGGTTTTCTTCCGTGTGGTGCGGTACCGGTTGGGTGGGATTAGTGTGCTGTGATAGGAGACCCTGTGATATGAGTCGGGTCAGGTCAGATCTCCGGCTAGCGAGCGTAACTTATGCAAGGTACTGTATTGTCATCTAGGAACAATGAATTCGGCACCGGATGGCATTTTGTGAAATCGCTTGCATAGTGCATGCTCAAGCTCGATCAAGGGAGCTTCTGCCATCTAGACTAGGTGTGACTACAGTACTCGCCAACCCCTAATGTATGCTGATAGAGAAAGCTTCCCGATGCCAAGCCAGATGGTCATACCGTATCTGAGAGTTTCCTTGTCAGCAACGAGGGCACCTGGTGGCCATCACTATAGCTTGCAGTTCCTCTCCCTCTTGCCGCACTTGATTCCCCCCTAGCTGTAACTTCTCGCTTACGCTTATTTTTCATCTTGTACGGCTCTTTTTTCCTTTCTCCGTTTTATCTCCCCCCGACTCTTTTTCCTACATGATAGATCAGCAATGTATAGAATGCTTGTTTAAATAGAGACAACACAGTATACGATAACACAAGGACTCTTGAGACAATTGTTAACAACCTTGTAAAGACTCCGCCTATGGTACGAGCCCGGCTATGATGAATGATAGGCTTAGTGAATAATGTGACAACATGCTTGCTGTTAGTGGATTCCCACTAGCCACCCGACTATAGGGACCAGTATGGGGGTAGTGGGGTAGGTCTAACAGGCAAGCATTCTATGTCTCTCACAGTTCCCATTTGTCTCGCGATCGATAGGATAGCATGAAAGATAACGGTCGATAAACCCGGACCTGTACTCCAAAATGATGCCCTGGCGATTAGAGCAATTTTTGTTGTCTTAACTCTTAGCGCTTAATTCGCTGCTGTTTAAAAATTGGCTTCTAACTGAGCCCAACAAGTAATGTCACAGGGGAAATGATCACATTATTCAAGGCAAAATCATACCTTACACACGAGACAATACCGGCATCTGCCGCTTTTACATCAACCGCTTTTTTTATTTCTTTTGCTTTATTGCTTATTTGACAAAATGAACTAATTAGATGAGAACAGGAAAATATTTGTTTATTTTATGCAAAGAATGAGTTAATGGAAGAGGAGTTTGAGGGAGAGATCTTGTAGATAATGGTTTGTTGCTAGGCATTGACAAGCCCGTCTAGAACTCAGAGTTCCGCAAGATTGCAACCCTAACCCTTGCCTGATTCCTATTGCCGCCCTTCAGAATTAAGCGAACATGAGGCTCTCAAATCGATCTGCTTAGGATAAGTTTGGCGTCAGAAGGTACAATCTTTCCCTAGCTTGCAATCAAGGGGGGTATACCTGATGCTAGATTAGAGTTTAAAATACTAGGTCTCCTATTCTCTGCAGTTAAGCCAAATAATATATTAAATTTTTAGTTTGGCCGTCAGTATGGTAAAGTTGAAGAAAGAGTGGCGTTATCATAACCCCTTATTGATCTTCGCTTAATTTTCTTCACGCACAATGCTTAGCTTGGCGGCTGAGAAACGAGATTCGGGATACCGCTGAGCATTACGAGGAATGACTGAATGCAGTCGATTTTGTAATATAGGACGATATTGTATCAAGGGTTTGAAGTGTATTTTATTCCATGTTTCTATTCAGGTCATGGGAATTGTTAATTGTGTTATAGATATTCAGTTGGAGAACTTGGTTGCGACCTAAAGGTCTCTCGGTTTATTTCAAGCAGACCCCCGCTTTTCTTTAACTACCTTAGACCCCGCTTTTCTTCCGTGGACAGGAATATCACGGATCAGCCATACTCGGTAACTCCTCCTCTTCAATAGAACAAGCAATAGCGAGTGGGGCATGTCTCAATATACCATCAATCAGAGCAACAACTGCCTCAATACTACGAACTCTTATAATACTAATGTGTCGAACAACTATACTGTTGCCGATGACCGGTCAGAACTCCTAACCTGGCTGTCGCTCCTGGAGCCCGGCTTACGCCATCGGGACATTCGCGAGCGCCGTGTCAACGATATCGGGGAATGGCTCATACAAACTGAGGAATTCCGGAGGTGGAGTGGGTTGAGTGGGGAAGGCGAAGGCGATAAGGCAATTCTGTTTTGCTATGGAGATCCAGGTGTCGGTAAGACTTTTATCAGGTAACATGGATTATTCTCCGGGAGGTAGAAGAGGTGAAAGCGAGGCTGTGCTAACAGGTCGCGGTGACAGTTCGCTTGTGGTAGACAGACTATGCGATCAGAGCAGAGGACAGGACACCGCTATTGCATGTTTTTACTTCGATTTCGCGGCACGGAAGGAGCAATCTGCGACCAGTATGTTGGGTTCGTTGCTGAAGCAAATGGTCAGCGGAATGGAAAGGATTCCGGAGGAGATATCGAAGGCCTTTCAAGAACAGAAAAAGGCCACTAGTGGATGCGGACCGCAGCTCGTTGACATCGTGAAGATGCTACAGCATATTGCATCCTCACAGCCCACGTTCATATGCATTGACGCAGTTGACGAATGTGCCGGAGTGCAACGGTTTAGGCTTTTTCATTCGTTGAACCAGATCCTTGAGAAGGCCCCGGGCGCTCGCGTGTTTGTGACAGGAAGACCCTATATTCGGAATGAGATTGAGCAGCGTCTTGTTGGACCAGTAATAAGTATATCGGTGGCCCCGAGAAAATCGGATATCATCACATACCTTCGTTTTAGGCTGAGCGAGGACGAAACCCCAGATGCCTTGGATGCCAGTTTAGAGGCAGATATTCTAGACAAGATTCCCGAAAATGTATCAGAAATGTGCGTAGGGGCAATGATGCTGATAATCCCATCGCACACAACCCGCTAATATATATATTCAGGTTTCTACTAGTTTCCTTAAATACCGAGGCAATCTTGCAAGAATCAACAAAATATCGGAGACGAGAGAGGTTAAGCAAAATGACTGAGGGATTGGGGTTGGGAGATGCCTACAGTGCGACGATAGAACGGATAAAGGCGCAGGCAGGTGATAAATCGAGACTCGGGATGGAAGCCTTAATGTGGATCAGTCATGCCGAACTGCCGTTGAGGGCGGATGAACTCTGCCACGCTCTAGCCGTCGAGCTTGGATCCACGGATTTCAATGCCGACAACGTCCCTTCGATGTCTACATTAGTAGGCTGCTGCCAAGGGCTTATTACCGTAGATCAGGAAGCATCAACTGTGCGACTGGTCCACTTTACTCTCAAAGAGTATATCTCCGCCCATCCAGATATTTTCAGTAGACCTCACTCGGTGATCGCAGAGGTCTGCTTGACCTATCTAAATTCCTTGCTGGTCAATGCCATTCCAACCGATCCTTCTCCCGGTACTGCTGTTCTCGCCCATGACAAGCCCTTTCTGGAATATTGTTCTCTATACTGGGGAGTCCATGCGAAGAGGGAACTCTCAGACTGCGCAAGGTCCCTTGCCCTGGAGCTTTTACGGGAATATGATGGCCACATATCCGCCGAATTCCTTCTGGAGCCGTTTGGGTATCTAGATCTTGATGATTGTGGTGTCGGTTTCCAGTTCAGTGGACTACATTGCGCATCGTTCTTCGGAATTGCAGAATCTGTAGTTGATTTGATAGAGGTGGGATGTTATGATATTAACGAACAAGATTTTGGGGGCTATACTTCGCTTGGATGGGCTGCTCGTAACGGACATGAGGAGGTGGTGGAACTTCTACTCATGCAGGAAGATGTCAGCTCTGACGAGCCGGACTATTTGGGCCGTACGCCGCTGTGGCATGCCGCTCAGGGTGGACATGTGGGAGTTGTGAAAATATTACTCGGGCAGAAAGGTGTCAATCCCGAGGCCGCTGGTTATGGCCAAACACCTCTCTCGGCCGCCGCCCATGAAGGTCATGAGGCAGTGGTGAAAATACTACTCGGGCGAGACGAGGTCAACCCCGACCTGGGGAGCGAATACGGCTGCACACCACTGGCGTATGCCGCTATGGAAGGGTATGATGGAGTGGTGAAAATGCTGCTCGAGCTGGAAGATGTCAACCCTGACAAATCGGATGATTTCGGCCGAACACCGCTCATGTTTGCTGCGAAGCGAGGACATGAGGGAGTTGTGAGAATGCTCCTCAAGCGGGAGATCAATCCCAACAGGCAGGATGATGACGGCCGTACACCGCTCTCGTTTGCCGCTTTGAAAGGTCATGAGGGGGTGGTCAAAATGCTCCTCGAGCGGGATGAGGTCAAACCCGACACACCGGATGACTACGGCCGAACACCGCTCCTCTCTGCCGCTGGGGAGGGACATGAGGGGGTGGTGAAAATGCTGCTCGAGGGGAACGATGTCGACCCCAATAGGTCTAGTCCTTACTACGGGACACCGCTCATATCTGCCGCCGTCGGAGGACATGAGGGAGTGGTGGGGATATTACTAGAACGGGACGAGATTAACCCCGACAAGGCAGATGCTTACGGCCGAACACCGCTCTCTTCCGCCGCTGGGAAAGGGCATGCAGGGGTGGTAAAAATGCTACTCGAGCGAGGGAGGCACTAAATCTGCTAAGGCAGGAAGCACGCCTAAACACCGCTCACGATCGCAACTAGGTATGGCAACAGGGGGATAGTAACGCTGCTACAGCCTTATGTAGCTGCAACCTACAGCGCTATTTGAGTCCTCAGAGACATAGCCTCGTCTGAGCCACCTCCATTTCTTCCCTCTCAGACCATGTTGTTCCTGTGAGTTGTCCTTGGATATAAACTTTGGTGGGCGAAGGAAATCTCATGAGGTGGGAATGTACGTACGTATCACACTTATCTAAAACCCCTGGTCTACCCTATCTGAGCACGGATTCATGAGTGTCTGTTTAAAAAATACTGTAGAGTCTGGTTGGTGGGCTGAGATAGTTTTATTATCGCGAGAAGGTTCAGTTTATAACTTCCGGTTTTCATCAACTGGTATTTTTTTTCTAGCTATATATTCCTGCATGCGCTTCTTTTTATTCTGATACACTTTTTTTCACTTCCTTTTCTCTCCCCCGCCCTTTTCCTTGGGCGATAGAACCCTTGAATGATATATAAACTGTACATATAGATTTTTTCTTTAAATGAATGAAAGCAGTGTATGATAACGCAAGGATTCTCGAGGTGATTGCGAACAAATATATAAATACTATACCTGCCCTAGGAGGCTAGCCGTCGTACCGATAAATGATGTGGCCTTCCTGTAATGGATAGCGCGGTGTTGCGCTTATAAGATACTGGCCCCAGTTGTTGACCTGGACATGGCAGGGGGGGGGGCGCCTAGTAGACAAGCTTTTCATGTCACTCATTATCCTCATCCGCCTCGCGATCGGCTTAATAGTACGAAACACACCAGCGTAAGCTAAAGATTAAGACCAAGTCACATTGAAATCTACAGCATGTCGCAACCATGCTGATTGTTTTCACGCTGCCTGGATCCTTAATTTGGTCTATTACTCGGGTGCTTGAGTGAATAACACGAACAAGCGGATCGGCTCCCAGATACGAATCCTTGGATTCTTTATCATGCAAGTTGTTTTCCCAATCCTGTTTTCGTGTAAACTACAACACTAGCGAGTATTATTTCCATCTCGTCTCAAACACCGTACCAATACCTGATCCACAACTACTGGTTCTGCAACTCTCTTTCCGAAACCCCAGTTTCCCCCAGTACGAAAGCCCATAATGATACTAAGTGAGCTCGCTAGCCACAACCACCAATCACCCCTATCGTGCCATACACCGCAAAATATAATACGTGATAGATAACAGCACCCTAGCCATACGCCTTCTTGCCGGGAACCTGACTCAATTTGCATCACAGTTTTTGTATCGGACAGCACTAATTTCAACCAAACAGATACTACTCTAGCAGACTACATACTCTAGCAGACTACACAGAAGCAAGCCACCGTTCATCCAATTCCCCCGCCACTTCAATTTACAACTAGCTGGGAAAGCACTGTCCCCTGGGCTCTTTGGTTTCTCTGTTTTCAGCCGAGAGAGGGGCATCCCCAGCACGGGAGTTCGATCCTCCATACTATTGAGTACCCTTTCAGCAAGTGGCCCGGAGATGTTCTTTCCCGTCGATCTCGCCACACGCACTATTGCGGTGTTTGGTATTCGACCGTCTCCCAGTGACTTCTACCGGGAGAGAACAGCTGTCTCCGAATGCATACCGTAGCGTATTCTTGGCCCTTTCTACGTTGCTATGTTCCACGCTATCAAGTAGATCACCAGAGGAGTGAGGCTAATAAGTGGCACCAAATTCCGGTCTATCCACCCCTTCCCCCCCCCCTTGTGGCTCTTGTCAGTAATGGTGGTGGTTAGTAGGTATCTGGGCTTTTTACTACCTCTGTTTTTAAGCTAGATAGGGTTATCTCCTGACTCGCTAAAAGTGCTGAGCCATTTGAGCACTCCTGCGATGGATAATCGGAGTTTCTGACCAAACATGGCGCGCTCTTGCCAAATCTAGCTTCAGCGTACGGTGGTCTGAACTTTACTGTTTCAAACGGCCTAAGGGATAATAAATCTGCTATTTTCCGGCTTTTCTACAATAATCCTAGAATACAAGATTCAGAGCACTTCAACTTGCAGAAAAAATTAGAAGATATATGATTGACGAGATATCTAACTCAATTTCTAGAAACTATTATTTCTTTCGCCTAAGACTTGGTATGACTAATTGAATTTTGCCTTCAGTTTATAGTGCCGGGCTTGTCGATGGACTCTCAGAAACTGGAAAAGAAATTGATCTGGACCTGGTGCAAACGGCCACGCACAAACCCCCCAATTTCAGCGTAGTTCAGGCTTGTGGTTCCTATTTTACACTTTCAGATGTCCCGTATCTCTTCTCGGTAATCACTTCTCTCGTCTGATCGCTCACCAGATGAAACACCCCACAAGGGCAGTGGGAATCAACCCGGATGAGAAAAGCTTCTCAATACTAGTGGCTCCCGGACCCTCCTTACAAAGTTTTTCAATTTTATATATTGAATTGAATAGAATAGAATTGATTTGATTCACTTAATTTAGTTAATTTTGTTTTGTTTTCAGCCCGTGTCCGCCAGATAAGTTATGCTAGGATAAATATATGGAATTAAGTGCTAGCCAAACGTAAAGTTTCTCCTATTGCCAAGAAAATCACACTCAACTTCTAAGGAAGAAAACATGGCCGTAAAAAAATTATTAAACAAAAGTAAAAGAGAGGAAGAAACAAAGAGAAACTCCAGAATCCCACTTTCCCCTCCTTCGAACTTACTAGTAGGTGAAGCTGCACCACCGGTCGATTATTGGTTCCTCCTCCTTGACCTAGTGTGAAGCCATCCTGAGTATTATCGAGGAGGTAGAAGACTCCTTCTTACCTTCCGGTGTTCCATTCGCATCAAAGATTAGGAGAGAGCTCCGTTATTTCTCTATAGACTTTTGGCAGACTATTCCGGTGCGTTCTTGGTTGCCGATCTTGCTGGCTCACCATTACGGGTGCTATTTGGCGGTGGTAATGCAGCTTGGCTACCAGAGTCCTGTAGTCTTTGAATACCCGGATATGATTTCCCTGGGGGTTCTGGACCGGCATGTTTCATGTTATCGAATCGCTCGCGAGAAAAATGGGAATGAAGAGAGATATGAAGAGCTTGTCTGTTAAGCCTGCCTTACTTGTCTCTCATACTGACGCTTATAGTAGGGTGGTTAGTGGGAATCCTCTGTGTTTGTTGTCACATTATTAGCTAAGTCAATCATGAATTATAGCAGGGCTCGTACCCTAGATAGGGTCTTTAAATAGTAGTTCACTATCGCCTCGAGAATCCTTGCACTATCGTACACTACTTTTCCTCTATCTAAAAGAGGTATCTATACACGGCAGATCTATCATGCAGGAAAATGGGTAGGAAGGAGAGAAAATGAAGAAAGGTAAAAAAACTGTACTGGAAGAAAACATGGCTCAAGCAGGAATTTACGGCTAGGGGAGAATCAAGTGCGATAAGAGAGAGAGGGATTGCAAGCTATATAGTGAACCTTTTCGCGGTAATAAAATTGTTTCACCCTACCGACTAGGCCATCCTAAGAACAATACTTAGTAAACAGAAACACATGAACCCTTACTCGGCGGGGTTGGATAAGGAGTCTCACGCGAGTATGATAATAGACATTTCGATTCCCACCGCATAGGATCTCCTTAAGGAAAAAAAGGATGATATCTAGGGACAGCTTCCGCGAGCAACATGCTCCAAATGGGCAGGAATGGCGGTGATTACCACGAGGTGATATTTCATTGGCCTTAGGTCGCGCTATGGGTTACCACTTTGTGAGATTGTAGCAGCGCTATCACCCCCTGCCGGTCCCGGCGAGCTGCTAACATGAGCGGCGTTCAGCCAACGCGATCAGGCTTATTAGGGTTCACCTCTTCCCGCCCGAGTAGTATTTTCACAACTCCTTCACGTCCTTCTTGAGCGGCCCATGAGAGCGGTGTTTTTCCGCCATTATCCGGCTTGTCGGGGCTGACCTCTTCCCGCCCGAGTAGTATTTTCACAACTTCCTTATTCCCATACTGAGCAGCATAAGAGAGCGGTGTTCGGCCGCGATTATCTAATTTGTCGGGATTGACCTCTCCTCGCTCGAGTAAAATTTTCACAACTCCCTTAAGCCCAAACTCAGCGGCATACGAGACCGGTGTTCTGCCGTCATTATCCGGCTTGTCGGGGTTGACCTCTTCTCGCCCGAGTAAAATTTTCACAACTCCCTTACGCCCATACTCAGCAGCGTACGAGACCGGTGTTCTGCCGCCATTATCTGGCCTGTCGGGGTTGACCTCCTTCCGCCCGAGTAATGCTTTCACAACTCCCTCATGCCCATACTTAGCGGCGTACGAGACTAGTGTTCTGCCGTCATTATCTGGCTTGTCGGGGTTGACCTCTTCCCGCCCGAGTAGTACTTTCACCACCTCATGCCCGTACTTAACTGCGTGTGAGAGCGGAGTTTTGCCCTTATTATCTGGCTTGTCCGGGTTGACCTCAGCCCGCCCGAGTAGTATTCTCACAGCTCCCTCATTCCAATCCCAAGTGGTGGCATACGAGAGCGGAGTTCTATCCTCATTATCTGGCCTGTCCGGGTTGACCTCTTCCCGCCCGAGTAGTATTTTCATAGCCCCCTCATGCCCACTCCAAGCGGCATACGAGAGCGGAGTTCTGCCCTCATTGTCTGGCTTGTCGGGGTTGACCTCTTCCCGCCCAAGTAGTATTCTCATAGCTCCCTCATGTCCACTCGAAGCGGCATACGTGAGTGGTGTTCTACCGCAATTAGCTGGCTTGTCAGGATTGACCTCTTCTCGCCCGAGTAGTGTTTTCACCACTGCCTCATTCCCACTCCCAGCCGCATGCGAGAGCGGTGTTTGGCCCCACTGATCTGGCCTCTCGGGGTGAACTTCTTTCTGCCCGAGTAGTATTTTTACCACTCCCTCATGTCCTCCCTCAGCAGCATGTGCGAGCGGTGTTTGGTCGAACATATCTGGGTTGTCGAGGTTGACATCTTCCCGCCCGAGTAATATCGCCACAACTCCTTCATTTCCTTTTCCAGCGGCCCACGAGAATGGTGTCCTGTGGCTATAATCTGGCTTGTCGGGGTTGATCTCTTCCCGCCCGAGTAGAATATTCACCACCTCCTCATGTCCCTTCTGAGCAGCCAATAGAAGCGCAGTATACCCGAAGCAATCCCCTTCGTTGAGATCATAACATTCCATCTCTATCAAAGCGGCTACAACCTCAACAATTCCGAAGTACGATGCACAGTGCAGTTCTCTCCGCAGGAAGGTACCGTCAACATCCTCATTAATATTATGGGCTTCGTCCAAAAACAATGTCGCCGATATATGGCCATCATATTCCCTAAGCAGCTGGAGGGCAAGTGACCTGGCGCAGTCCGAGAGTTCCCTTTTCGCATGGACACCCCAGTATAAGGAACAGTATTCCAGAAAGGGTGTATCTAGGGTGTTGGCATAGCGATCGTTTGGGACGGCCTTGAACTGCTCATAATTCAGATATGTCAAACAGATCTCTGCTATGGTCGAGTGAGGTGTACTGAAAATATCGGGATGGGTGGAAAGATATTCTCGCAGAGTAAAATGGATTAGTCGCACTGTTGATGCGTCCTTATCGACACTAATAAGCCCTTGACAGCAGCTCACCAATGTCGTTAGCGAAGGGATATTGCTGGCACTGAAATCAGTGGACCCTATTTCGATTGCTAGGGCATGGCACAGCTCATCCGGGCTCAACGGCACTTCCGCATAACTAATCCACATCAATGCCCCCATCCCTAGTCGACATTTATAGCCACCCTGGGCCTTAATCCTTTCAATCGTCGCTCCGTAGACATCCTCCAACCCCAATCCACCCGTCATGTTACTGAGTCTTTCTCGTCTGCGGTGTATTGTCGGCTCTTGTAAGATTGCTTCGATATTTAAGGAAGCAAGTAGGAACCTAAATATATATATTAGCCGGTAATGCGCAATTGGATTCTGGGCACCATGGCCGCTACCCACATTTCCGATATACTTCCGGGAATCTTCTCCAGAATGTCTGCCTCCAGGCTCTCATCCATAGCATCGGGTGTCTCATCCTCGCTCAGTCTGACATGAAGGAATCGGACTATGTCGTCTCTGGCAGGTCCTATAGATATACTTGTCGCTCGTCCGGCGAGCCGTGTTTCAATCTCGGGGCAAATATGAGGCCTTCCGGTCACGAATATTCGAGCGCCCGGTGACTTCTCGAGGATGTCCTTCAACGAATCAAAAAGACGAAATCGCTGGACTGCCGTACATTCATCGAGGGCGTCAATGACCATAAATGTGGGCTGCGAGCATGTGATGAGTTGCAGAAGTTTCACAATATCGCAGAGCTGCGGTTTACGTCCACTGACAGCCTTCTTCTGCTCCATCAAGGCCCGCCATATATCCTCCGGAAGCCTTTCGGTTCCATTGATCATTTGCTTCAGTATGGCACCCAGCATACTGGTGGCAGTCTGCTCCTTTCGTGCCGCAAAGTCGAAGTAAAAGCACGTAACGGGGGTGTTTTGTCCTCTGGTCTGCTCGCACAGCTTGTCTACTACTAGCGAACTAGAATTGTGGATTGTTAGCACCATTTCACTGCTCTCTCAGAATAATCTTTGTTACCTGATAAAAGTTTTTCCGACCCCCGGATTTCCATAACAAAACAGAACTGCCTTATCATCTTCCCCTCCCCCACCCATTCTGCACCATCTCTTGAATTTGTCAGTCCCCATGAGCCATTCCCCGACATTGCCGACCCGGCGCTCTTGAATGTCGGAATGTCGTAAGCCGGGATCCAGCGGCGACAGCCATGTTAAGAGTGGAGACAGATCATCACCGACAGCATAATAGTTCGACACATTATTAGTAGTAGTGGTATTATTCGAGTTCGTAGTATTGAAGGAGTTGTTGCTATCGTGGATGGTATATTGAAACATATTCGACTCTCTATTGCTTGTTTTGTTGAAGAGCAGGAAGGGGTTAGTATGGTTGATTGATGATACACTTGGGAGCTGAGAACGGAAGAAAAGCGGGGTAGCGAGACGAAAGCTGAGGTCAATTAACAGCCTCGCATGTCCAGCCACTCTCAGGCGCCAAGAAAATTCAATTCAAACTGCGCGAAACCTATGAAACTAATATCCCCTCTTGTGGCTACTATTCGGGCTATACTCAAGCAGAATAGGGCATTACACGCACCCGAATACTAGCACGAGCTTATGTACACGTACTTGTACCATAGCACTAGTTTCTCGACCGGGATGTTTCATACTATGCAATAGATTGCGAGGCGAATGGGAGAAATGAGGGATGTGGAAAGCTTGTCCATTCGGCGTGCCTCGCTTATTCGCCATAGTGGCGCCTATGGTTGGGTGGCTAGTGGAAATCGGCTAAGCATGTTGTCACATTATTCGCTAAGAGCCTGTTCGGTTGGAACGGCTCCGTCCGTTCCCCCATACAAACGACCGTCCCCCTTCTGTTCCAAAAATTGTGAACGGAACGGCCCTTTGGCAAAACTTCTGTTCCAAAACAACTGTTACAGAACGGTCGCCCTTCGGTTCAGAAACACCCATCACAAAACACCCTTCCAAAATTAGAGTAAGAATCATTATTCAATAGATCAATTTCTGTAAGCATATGTATCTTGATCTTTTTGATACTGATTCATATCTACAACTATTCAATTTTATCCAAGTAACGAGGCTCGCACATTACCAAGAAAATGTTTCCTTGGCCAATGAAGGGCGCGTTTACCTATCCATCTACTTAAGAGATTTTGGTGTGGAAACTAGTCCTATTCCGATAAACGTGGCAAAACTGTTTACCTACTTTTCAACCGTTCTATATTCTGGCTGCTAGACGGTCAAAATAGGACGCGACTCACGTGGGCGTCTTGGTACCTCCGTCTATCAACAGCACCACAATGCCCCTCACCTTTCATGCTGGCAATCACAAGGATAGCTATCAATCTGCTCTATTTTCCTTGCACACCCAGCGATTACCTTTCCCATAATCTGGTTTGAAATTCAAAGACACAATTCCCATCTTGGGTTTGTGAGGAGGCATTGTTGGTCAGTTCGATATCTCGGTCGCTGAGCACTGTTATGAGTGCAAAGCTTCGTGGTTGCCAACCTCACGTTAGTTTATCAAAATGTAGTAGACGGTATGTTGGGTAAACACATACTCATCTATTCTCCCTACACACCATCCACCGTCTAGCCCTCCCTGACGGTCGGCACCTCTCCGGTTGCTAGACGGCCGTCTATAGGTAAACGGGCCAGAAGTGCCTGCTTTGTTGCCGTGAAAAGTTTTCATCATAGCAACGAACGGTTGACAGAAGAGGAACGGTGTGAGTCTGGCAACAACTGTTTTCACTGATCAAACCGTTTCTCAACGGAACGGTTGACCCTCCTTCCGTTCCTACCAAACAGCCTCTTAGCCTATCATTCATCGGAGCCAGGCTCGTACCCTGGGTAAGGTCTTTATATAGTTGTTCACAATTCCCTCCAGAATCCTTCCGCTGTTTAGACTACTTTTCCTCTATCTAAACAAGTAAAAATGGTAGGGAGGAGAGAAAATGGAGAAAGGAAAAGGAACTATACTAAAGTAGAAGAAAAAAGGCCCACGCAGGAATTTACAGCTAGGGAGGAATCAAGCGCGACAGGGGGGAGAGGAACTGCAGGCTATATAGTGAACTTTTTCGCAATAATAGAATAGAACTGTTTCGTCCCACCCACCAGGTTGTCCTGACAACAGTGCTTTGTACGGTAGATAATGAAATTTCCCCCACTAACATGGCCACTGTTACTACGAACGAAAATCACAACCCCCGTCTCTAAGCCCATCTTTCTAAGTAAATCTCAATGAAATATATAGCATGTTGCAACTATATATTGTGTGTTACACTATCTAAATCCTTGGTTTGCTCCAGTGCTCGGGTGCTCTACTAGTAGCGCATGACTTGAACAAACACATCGGCTCCCAGAGACGAACCCTCGTATTATTATCATACCAATGGCTTTTCCAATCTCGTTTTCGTGTATACTACAATACTGATGAGTATTATTTCTCTCCTATCACAAAAACGATACCAATACCGTATCCACAACTACCGGCAGTGTTCGCAACAGTCTGGGGGCCTTGGCAGCCCCGCTGGGGGACTGCCAAGAAGACTGGACCGGACCGGACGACAATTTTCACTCAGTCCCGTCCTGGGAGGTTTCAGGACTACAGGTTTTACCGAAGACCAGAGGCCCGACAAGGTGAGACACTATTGTGTCATCCTAATACAAGGACGACAGGGGACGGTGGTGGACTGCAGATCCCCTGCTAAGGACGGTGGGGATTGGTGGGGATCTGCGGGGATCCGTATCGACCTGTGGGGACCTGTGGGGATCTGTGGGGATTTGGTTTTGTCACTCGTATGTATTTCTTTAGAGTCCGTTTAGTTTCGGAAGGGTTTAGTTGTCCTAGTTAGAAGGAGAGATATATCATCTCGCCGCTCCATAGCTAGAGTCTAGAGAGGGCGTAGCGACCCAGATTACCACTCCTCTATCTTCCGCCTTTCCTCTTAGACCCATTGCACTTTAGTTCTTTCCTCCGTTTGTGCTTTCTCTATGTTCTATCAAGGCTGAGGTGCAGAAGGCGTGAGGGTTAGTGGAAGGAGGATAATGGCTTTTAGGCTTCCGTGATTTCTTTGATTTTGTAATTGTTTTTCAGGGAATGGGGAATACCGCCTTCGAAGACAATAGGCGATGGTGGTAGGCTACAGATTCGCTGTTAAGAACAGTGGGGATGAGTGAGGATCTTGCAGGACGGCAGTAATCTGTGAGGATTAATCGGGGCCTGCAGGGATCTGCAGGGATCTGTCGGGACCTGCTTGTATCTGTGGGAATCTATGGGAATCTGTGCGGCCTCACATTCTGAGACATTCTCAAACTCGTTGTGAGGCCGCCGTCTTCCCTGTCCTATGGCCATTAGCCCCAGGCAAAATCGTCTCCAGGACTGGACTGACTACGATTGGTAGTCCGTCCTCGTCCTACCCTCAGGACGGACGGACTGCCCCCATTGAGAACACTGACTACCGGTTCTGCAACTCTCTTTCCGAAACCCTGGATACCCCCAGTGCGCAAGTCCATAAGATGGTAAAGTATGGGTGTAAAAAGATTCGTCCGATGCCCTTTTTGCACCAAAAATAGACATTTTTAAACACAAGATTCTCAACACTGCTGATATAAAAACAGTTGAAATTTTTCCACTAGCTAGGGAATCACTACCTATTCAACCTCTGCGGGTAAAATCGTAAGGAATAAAAGCTGTCTTCAGTGCTCATGATTGCGTCAACCAGTGAAAAAGTGACTTAAATTTTTATATGGTGCTTGATACAAAAAAGTACATGGCCACCGCTACCAGTTACTTAAATAGCCTTCTTTCCATCACTTGAGAATATTTAAGGATCTCGTAACTTTCTTCATGTTTTCTACAGGTTTGCTAATACAAGGACAAATTTCGACTGGTTCTCATAGACATCGCGCAATGAGAGAGGGTGGTTAAGGTGGACACTTTTGGTGTAAAAAGAGCATCAGAAGAATCTTTTTGCTCTAGTACTGTATTAAGTGTGCTCATTATCAACACCCACCAATCACCCCTGTGATGCCATATCCCGTAAAATACTAATAATACGTGATAGATAACAGTACCTTAGCCATACGCTCTCACTGGAATCCTGACTCACTTCGGATCACAGTTTATCGTATGATATCAGACAGCACTAATTTCAGCTAAACGGATATTACTCTAGCAGACTTGGTTACACAGAAGCAAACCACCGTTCATCCCATTCCCCAGCCACTCCAATTTAGGACTAGGTGGGAGAGGACGGTCCTGTGGGCTCTTTGGTTACCCTGTTTTTAGCTGAGAGAGGGGAATCACCAGTACAGGAGTTCGAATATAGGCACTGTTGAGTTAGCCTTTCGGCAAGTGGCCTGGAGATGTTCTTCCCCGTCGATCTCGCCACACGTACTCTTGCGGTGTTGGGTATTCAGCCGTCTTCCGGTCGCTTCTACCGGGAGATTACAGCTCTCTCCGGATACAGACCACAGTGTATTATTGACTCTTTCTACGTTGCTATGTTCCACGCTATCAAGTAGATCACCTGAGGAGTGAGGTTAATAAGTGACACCAAATACCTATTTATCCCCCCCTCCCTGGCACGCTCCCTACTTTTGTCAGTAACGGGGGTGGTTAGTTGGTAGCTATTAAGTGCAATACTATACAATGTGTTAAGTAATATCGTTTATGGCAGCTAGCCTCATAGAGTAAGAATGGTCTTCGGCATCGTCTAAAGAAACCCTACGCTATCGTACACTGCTTTTGCTCTATCTAAAGAATACCAAACACTCCAAATACAGTTTACCTGTCACTCAGGGAGCTCTATCACTCAGGGAGAAAGGCGGGGGTTGAGGAAAAAGGAAGTAGAGAAAAAAATAGGAGAAGCAAGCAATAGGCCTAGAAAAGAATTTACTAGTAGAAAAACATGAAATAAAATAGGATAAAGAGTACAAACATCATAATGAACCTTTTTACAATAGTAGAACAATTTGTCCCAATTGACCAGACTATACCGTGCTTTGTAGATAAAACCTCATAAATCACTCTGATAGCTAGAGCAGGAGACTTCTGATGCATGTGATAATTAAAGTGAATAGGATATGAGAGGTGGAGATTCTTGCGGTTCTTATTGTTCTACCTCGCCCATAGGTGTCCTATATATACACAAGATCTACTCTACAGAAAAACCATTTCCCATTATCCCATTTTCCTTTCCTACAACCTTTCGCTCCTCCTAACCAACTCCTTCAAACTGCTTTCCCAACCCTACTCCCTTCCATCTCTTCAGTCGTCTCATCCTCTTACCCGATTCCCTTCAGCTACCGCAATCATTAACGCTACTGATACCTTCCGTTGTTTCCCAATCGTTGTGGTGCGAAATCCGTTGTGTTCCATCTCTTAGTATACCTTAGTCCCAAACGTCGGACTCATCCTAGTGTCGATTCCCTAACCTTTCAAAACATCTCCGCTGCAGCTGACCTTTCAATCATGGGCACCAATATTCCGACTCCGTTATCCACAAACCATCCGTAAACAATCTTCGTCTCAGCTAATAGCATTCGGTGTTTCAGTGCCCTTTGTATATATGTAACCTTCGTGATGTTTTAACAATAATGTGTGTCCATTTCCATCCGACAGGATTTCCTTCGCCTACAGAAGACGATATCCAAGGGCAACCCTCATAGTCAGGGAGAATGAATATAAGTTATTCGTACGAATTTATGTCTGCTAGGCTTTAAATGACACTGTGGGTTGCCGCTTCGATAGACTGACAAAAATCAGGAAATACTAGGCTCTGTTTTTTTTTGTTTTTGGAAAATTCGCTACCCCACAAAATAGAGTTTCAAAAAACGGAAGGTGGAGAATCTGCGCGTCTCATCCGTCCATGTGAATTTCGGATTCGCTACGGAGGTACAGGGCATAAGTTTTGTAAGTTACACAGGGGGATGAGGGTGGGAGACCTGGCGTGCAAAACTTAACATAACTTCTGCCCTGTACCTGCGTAGATCTTTACCTATTAATAAATCTTGCTTTGAATTAACTAACAAGTACATTCACAACCGGGGGTATGGCGAAACTGGGCGGGGGGCTTTGTTTTTTTTTTTTTTTTTTTTTTTTTTTTTTTTTTTATATCATATATTCGTTGTTAGATACAAGAACTCGAGTGCAGCGCTAGCTATAGCATAAACAAAACCTTAATCCCAAACGCAAGTTCCAAAAGAAAACCCATCACCAAAAATCTCGGCATACTGAGTCAGAAAATGGACCTTACACTTAAACAAGCTTATGACTAGTAAGGAAAATAAACAAAATAAACCTCAACAGAAATATCCGCGTGCTCAGGAAAAACAATTATTCAACAAAATAAATCATGAAACAAAACGAACAGGAGGAGACCACCACAGAGGAAGAACTGCAAACTCAAGAGCATGAGAAGAAGGAAGGACCATAGAGGAGGCCGGGGAGGGGGAGGAGTGACCATTTCCAGGGGGAAGTTGATCGGCCCATCCTTGATGAACGCGGAAAGTGAGAGGAGTGTGCCTCTGTTGGACCAGAGGAGGGGAGTCCGCGTTGAAACAGAAGAGGCCCCGGAAGAGGCCTGCCGTCGAGTCTCGTGCAGAGGAGCAGAACAGGATCGCATGGCTGAAGGTTTCAGGACCATTGCTGCACTTTAGGCAATAAGGGGGTCTTCCACGTTTAAACCATCGGGGATGGGCTGTGAGGTAGCATTTCTGAGCTCTCATTTGATGGATGCGACTGGGGATCAATTTCGCTAGTCACATGAATGGGTCTGGAGAGAGGCCAAGAGGAAAGGAGTAGTGGCTGAGCGGGGGGGCGACTGTGGCCCAGTCGGAAAGGAGTAGAGCTTTGGCTCTGCCCTGCAGGGCTTTGTAAGCCGCTCTCATTGGGTTGTGGATGGGAAGCGGGATATCCACGGGGAAGAGGTTGGGAGCACTAATGGGAGTAAAGGAAAGCTGATCTAGCAGAGGGAGGGAAAGGTGAGTCAGTACATCAATGGGAAGATGTCTCCTGACCAGAGGGGTGGGCTGGGGGGTGCCTGAATTCTGGGGCATACAGTTTGGCTGGAGGGAGATGAAGAGGGACCTGTGTGAGTCAGGTGCTCTGGACCTAAGTAAGGAGGGAAAGGATCGGCAGAGCCTGGCTGCTGCTAGCTTGATGAGAGGAGACGAGAACACAGGCCTAAGTGCAGGTAACCTGTGGTGATAAATTGAAACAAAAGCAAGGGGAGGAGGGCAGCTTTCAGCTGCAAGGATCGTTGTAGGGATGGACTGGAAGCAGTTGGAGACCCACCGTTGCACTTGGTGCCAAAAGGAATCCATTCTGTGTACCATGGTCTTGGAGGGGACAAAAAGGTCAGCCCCATAGACTAGGATGGGGAGAAACAAGGAGTCGGCGAGACAGTGGGTTAGGTGGGGGGGAGCCCCGATCTGTGTGAGGAAAGCTTTCTAAATGAGGCGAAGGCAGCTTGGTCCAGGGGCAGCCTTCTGGAGAAGTGAGGGGTGGTCTCCGTGAGAGATGCTGAAAACCAGTAGCTGAGCCATCTAATGCAGGATTTGGGGAAAGAGAATTGGCTGTCCAAGGCGATAGGAGGCGGGGAGGGAGTGCCCTGGGGGTCTCCTTGGAGTGGGGTGCACCAGTGAACCAGTGTCACAAACCTGACTAAGCGAGGAATATGGTTTCAGATGACTCATAGTTATAAGTCATAGGTTTGTGATTTATTTCACATGACTCGCACTTGCGATGTCATCGTGATAATGTTATTGGTTGATGTTTTTCATATGACTACGATTGTGGTCATATGATTTATGAACTTTCGCACATGACTCACATTACGAGTCATGGGTTTCACTCATGTTACGTGAGTTGCGCACGTGACTTGTTATTTGGATTATGATTGGTTTAGGTATGTTGCGCAGTTGACTTGTTAGAAGTCAGCTGATGGATTTCACACATGACTCGCTATGAGTTATGAGGTCGTGTGA
>QOVD01000151.1:0-13906 GCA_003521225.1 Tuber microsphaerosporum | reverse complement strand
CCCCCCTGTCCTACGGCAGATGCAAGCAAGTAGGCAAGCGAGTGCTGAAGTGGTTGCGAAAGAATCTAAAAAGAAAAATAGAAGGATGCGTTTCACTTGACTAGTGATTACTATCCAACTAAGTGAGGTTAGCCGTGCGCCTTCTAGAAGGAACGAAGGAAGGAAAGAAAGAAAGGAGGGAGGGGGAGTGTTCCATCCCACTCGTTCGTCCGTCCACCCATCTGCCATTCCTTACGCGTACTTACTGTGCTGTACTGTAGCTTCGACTTCTCATGAGCTGTGCATCCCCGCGCGGGTGCGCACCAAGCCAAGTTTAGACGGGTAGTTTATGGCGTATAATATTGTGTTACAGACAAGACGAGACGAGCTTCGGGCGGAGGAGGGGGGGGGGAAGGAGGATGCGAATGTTTTTTGTTAGTTCCTTTCCTCCGATTGGGTATTTTGTTTGCTTGGTTACTGAGTTTTGTTCTGGTAATGGGTTAATTACCGTTTTTAGTGCACTGGAGATATGACAACAATCATAGACTAACGGTTCGTGGTAGATTTAAGCAATGGATAATTGGTTCGTAAAGTGTTCGGACATGAAGTGCCAAGAACCATCATTTTACTTACGCCCAAATTCGAGGAATCTTGGCACTTCTGTTTCCGGATACTTTACGAATGGGCGAGTAGTCTCGCCTCCTCCCTAAGAATTAAGAAGCGATTTGCTGCGCTCTCCCTCCACCCCGTCCGGTCTGCAAAGTGTCATTGTCATAGGATGTAAAACATCTACCGTAGCCATCACAGACGGGGCCTGTGGCATCACATTCTACCCACCAAGCAAGCAAACCTGTTGGTCAACCATTCATTCATCCATTCACTAACCCAATATAATACGATGGCTTATGATACCGCATCGCAACTTGGCGGTTAGCCGCAGGGAGCTCGAACGGAGCAAGTAGCAGTTAACGTAGACTAGCTCGGAAGAGGCAATGCAAGACCCGGATGCTGTCTCTCCTTGACGCCATGCTAAACATGCTCAATCCGATCCAATCCAGTAGATCACAGATCAGGACTTTGCGGCTCAACCTATGATATTAGCATAGTTACATCCGATGGCTGGGTAAGTGTAATATCGATAGATGAGGATTCTCCGAAGGAGTACCTTGGACAATTTCAGTAGTCTGCACTATAATGGCGGTGGTGGTAGTGGTGGTGATGGGAACCGCTGGCTGGAATCAACGCAGAATCAACGCCTGTCAACTGGAACTTTCCGGTTGAGTCCCGATCTTGGTAATTATTACAATAGTTACGCTTAGCATTTGTTTATCTCATATCTCATACTCAAGGTTCTAGGTAGGAAGGCGTAACGAGGCGGGTAGTCGGGATCCGTTTGTGATGCTACGGATCTAACTTATAATAGCTTGACTGAGAGTTCCAGTTTGAAAGAAGGAGGGAGATGGTCTCCTTCCTCCCTTCCTTGTTTAGGTAGCCCAGGTGCCATAAGCTTTAAGGCGAGCACTATGATAGGGCGACGCCTACAACTGGGCTATGGTATTCGTAGTCTGCAATATCGGGGGAAGTTAGATGGGGGAAGTTAGATCGATTCCCGAAGGTGTCACGGGTAGTACCGTACTGCAGGTAGGGCTGGCCTGTGCGTGGCTGCCCGACTACGGTACAGTATGCTCGGGTACTACACTTGAAGGTAAGGTTAGGCTAGACACGAGTAGCAAAGTAGCTGATAATGAAAAACGCGTTCCCGACACACTACTCCGCTGGAACACGTTGCTCAGCCCACTGAATTTACATACTCATTCAGCTATAAACCTGCCTACATATGATATTGCACCTACCCAATAGTTCACTCGGAACCACACATCCGTCCCTACAAAAGTGCACTTCTGTGCAAACATCATCTCCCTACCGGCACTTCAATATAAAACATTCACACCCGACTCTCCCCGTCATCTTGATTTTTTTTTTTTTTTTGAACCACATCCCTACTGTACCTCCTTTCTAGAAGCTTAAATGCACAGACATTCACTCTAGGATGTCGTTTCTGTCACTATAACTCGTGGCCTTCCTGTTAAGTTGCTACCTCCGATGGATTTGACGAGTGGTACAGGCGCACGCTATCTGAGAGGTAAATGGGTCCAGCCGCTGTTAGGGTGTTGGGGGTTCGTGGGCGCTAGAGGTATTTAGAGGGGGGAAGGAAGAACGGGAGTTGATTGGAAGAATAGGCTTGTTCTCGGACTTGTGTCATAGGAGAACTAGGGAGAAAGGAGTCATATTGTTTGTTTGTAGGTGGTTAGGACAGGTGCTAAGGAAATCATCGTGAGCACTTTACTTTACTCACTTGTGGGCAAATTTGAGATGGATACGATGCCTTTTTCCTGGGTCGTTTCGTTTCCGCGGGGTGAGGTGAGTCAAGAGCGAGGTTCGCATTGATCTTCCAATTCTTGCAGTTTTGGTACGGTACTTGAACTGGTCTCTTCTCTCTTGTTTGTGCTGCACACACACATAGTTCGAGTTGATATTAGCATTCGGCTCCCGATGATAGGATAGCTAGCCAGTCGTCCGTTGTTTTCCCACACTAGCTATGGACGGACGGAATATGTAATCAATCAACAACTCTAAGTGCTTTATGCACGAGTACAAGCAGTCACTTCCCCCAGACAGCTGTCAACTTAGATCTACAGCCGTTGAACTGTTAAACGAATGCGGTGGATGGTGTTACACTGCCACGAGATCGGCCAGACCGAGAAGGATGTATTACCGGTAATATGCATGATACTATAGTTTCCCATCACACGTTTTGAGGGGTTTCTGGGGGGCCTAGTTTAGTCTGCTTCTCCTCCCCCCTCGCTTTCCCCATCTTTCCTCCCTTGCCCAGCGTGTCTTCCTCCCGTTTCCACGGAGAGATAGTGAGGTTCGTTTTTAGAGGAGGGGTTTGTTATCCCTTTTTCCCTTTTTCGCCGCTATGCCCCTTGCTTCCTTTTCGTAATTATTGCACCTATTATACAGATACAGTAGTTATTCCCCAGGTTCACCGGTATAAGTGGAGCAAATATGCAAGCATGCAAGCTAGTCCAGCATGGGAACTACCGTTCCGCATTAATTAGTGACACTTGAAATGGGGGCTAGATCAATCGAACGAAACGTGGCCCGATACGCGAGTGAAATTAAATCTTTACCGGTCAGCCCTTCCTCCTGATGATGATGACCTTGATACTGTAGATGCAACGCCGCGTGGCAAATTATCGTAAAAACCTAACTGTATGATAGGGAATGACTTTCTTGCAAATCTAGTTCGCCTACCGGTATCCAGCCGCATCCTAGAGCTCCGTTTCTCGTGTCTCTGGGTAATACGGTATAGTAGCGCACAATGCAGCACTCTACAATAGGGAGGGTGAATGTGCCCTTGCAAGGAACAGGGTTTACTATACTTTTCAAACATATAATATCATAGTTTACACTAGTATGTATCTGACACTGACTGACAGTGCTCAGGGTTAGGTGTTTGGAACTGTTAGATGAGATCGCCCAGCCCCTTGCTCAAGTATCGGACAATACATCCAATGTAGCCTAGCCACTATTGCATCGCTCCACTAGAGAGAGATAGAGAGAGAGATACCATACCGTGGTTTATTTTTTCCTCTCCCTCCTCTCTTCCACCCCCTTTCCTCGTCTTCCCCCGTCTAAGTCCGACTTACCATTGGTTATCGTGACTGTTGAGCCCATCGCCTCACCGCTGTGTCCGTGTACGGTACCCGTGTACCTATTTGTCCAGGGTTGTATTATTACGGCTTTCGAGTGGGTCCCCGATTTGCCATGTGCACGGCACACTTAGAATATGTTCTAGAAAAAGTATTCTCCGCCGGAAATTTTCCCATGCCGAGTCCGTGTTGAATGTGTTACAAAGGGGTATAATATGTATTACTATACTTGTGCAGTGCCAGTACCGCACTGTCCAAGTACCCGCGGTGAAGTTAGCAAAACAGCTAATTGAAGTTGACCCGCAAAACAATGCCTGTCTTGTAAGAAAAAAACACCTCCCCTGATACTTGAACTGTATGTATCATAGATGTGTACACTATACTAGTAGTTCATGCATGCTCTAGTGAACTGAACGGATATTATTATCAGTAGGAAAAAAGTCCTGTCAGTTGAGTTCAACACGGAGTGAGTTTAGGGAGAGCGTGGGGGTTAGTTTCAAGCCACCTGCTGAACCAGGAAGAGCGCACTTTATGTCATTGGGGCTCTCAAAAGCAAACGAAATGACGGTTGTGGAGCTCGGAGATCTCTGGAAATTCCTCTTCTGGCCTTGTTGGTGGCTTTTTGGAGGCTTGAGTCTAGACCGCCGCTCTCTCTGCTAGCCTGAGTGAAACTCAACAGATAGGACTTTTTCTAATGATAATACTTCGCGTCCATGGCGGAAGTAGGAGGTTGCGCTGTGGTGAGTTAGGGTTTTATTGAGCTAAAATTTTGGTGAATGTTGGGACGTCTTGGCGCCAATTTGTCCGAATACTTGTGAATCGCTAGAGGATTTAAGATATGATATTATCATACTCACCACCTCCCTTGAAGCCTAACCCCTTGGAAAATGAACTTTCCTGGCGATGGTAGCTACTGCGTACGGTAGATGATAGTGACGGATCGAATTTACCCAATTTACGGTATTGCTCGTGTTCCACTTTTCGATGTATTTCACCAGAGTCTAGAACTATGATATGAGGTTCCCCTATTTTCATCTATCCCTGCGCACAAGTCTCATCCCAACCTATTTCCGTCCATTTCATCTGAACAGCCGTGCCTCCTGGCGTTACAGAACCGGAGTCTAACCAGGCACGGTAACTACAATCTCACACAAAACTACGCACCTCTACCTCACCAGTGCTCACTCCCTGTTCGTCCGAACTTTTGTCGACCCCCAAAGTTCTAAAACAGTGCTAATCCTAATCCTGCATAGCGCTTCCGCAAACCGACCAATACGATAGGACAAGTGCGCCACGTAAAGGGGGGAAAAAAATAAAATAAAAAAAGGGCTCGGGCAATTAACGTTTGTGGCTGATCATTTTTGTTCCTGGTTGCGACAGTCAGCAGGTCGGTGAGATCATCCAGGGTCTCGGATAGGTCCGCCGAGAGATGTTCGCGTGGTGGCCGGGATCGAGCCGGGTTGTCGATAAACTTTTTTGTTCTTTTTTTCCTTTTCCATTTGTGGATAGCGGATGGCGAAAAATTGAGTGATGTGATGTGACGGCTTTCTCCATCGGCGTTCGCGTTTGGCGTTGCCTTAAGGGGCAAGTGTTTTCCTACAACACCTTGTTAGATAGATTTAGTTTCCGTCACTCGCTAAACTCGACTCGGCCCAACCGAACTTCGGCTTCCGACCGGCATCCCTCACACACTCTCTCTGCCCCGCACCAATCGGTCAAGAAATGGGCAAGGCTACGGTTACAACAGGAAACTTTTCTTTTTAAATTGCCATAAGCTACTTGCCGTCCTATCAGCTCTGGTTCACAGCGTAGAAATCTTGTTTTTTTCATCTTATAACATTGGACTTGACTCACCATGCTACGATATCCACAGGAAACTCCGCACACGCCATCGATCTGGACCGCGTGGTCAAGGTGCCCCGCCCATAAAAGAAGTAAATATGAGATCTAATTTCGGTTCATTCCTGTTTGTTTCGCTTCGCGAATTCTTTTTTAATTTTTGCGGTGCGCTACCACGGTAGACGAGAGGAGAGGAAACGACTTTGTTTGGAAAGTGCATGCCGATGGCCTAATTTATCTCTACCATACCATATTTACCTGGTTGTTACTCCCTCCTACCACGGTATGTCTTTTGAATGTGTGTGTGTTTCTCGGTGTCCGTGCGATTGCCCCTCTTGTTGGCTTTGTATCATACGAGTAGAGAGAGAGTTTTGACGGCCAAGCATGAGGGAAGTGCTCCTATCCCTGTGCCTGTCCGTTGTTGCTGCAATGTTGCATGTGCTTGCGAAGAGAGAAGCTGGGAGTTCGCATGTCGCCTTGGTCGAAGGGGTTCGCTTGTACCGTCTACCTCAGTATGAACTGTAATTTCACGTTTGTAGCGACTCCTCAATGTGTGAATGGTCGCTGGGATGCGGACGGGTACCTGGCCTCCCACCGGATTTCCGGCGGTGAAGCATGTATCGCCATGGCGGACGTCCTATTGGGCCATTGGCTTTATTTGCTAATTTACCACTTGGATGGATGTGTGCGAGGGCGCTGAAAAATGGGTTGCGTTCAGCGCCGAGGACTCGATTGACGGGCGGAGGGTCAGCATTTGGTTTGAGGGAGAAGAAAAAATAAAAATAACAATTATTTTGTCGTGGAGTATGTTGTATTTGCCTGGTGACTTCCCTTTACGCCGCCAGTAGCCGTGGATGGAGGAGGAGGATGGGGTTGTGGAAATGGTCACGCAAGTGGGGCTCGTTTGGACAATCCACAAGCGGGCATCTGGCATGGGCTGATCATGACGATCACGGTACTGTCCAAATGTGAGCTGGGTCGCTGGTCATTCAACTCGGTTGGTTAGTCAGCCAACCAGCACGATATCGGTCTGCCCGCCGGTCATTCATGAGGCATATTCCAGTCCCTATCAGCCTGCCCAGTAGCGAGCACTACAGTGCAATTAAAAACAGCCAAGTACCATATCTCCCCCGTTTCGCACGGCTCTGTGTGGGAACCAGTATGAACAATGACCCCAAAATATCTTCGATATATACTCATCAGATTCTGTGGCTGAATCGAGGGCTCAATGCCAAACGGTTGTTGGGCGTGTGTGCGAATAACGGGGCGGGGCAATGTATCATACTGTGCGGCGTAGGGACAAAATCATCCACAAATACATCTGTTTTATGGTGCGGTAGTTGTCGGCTCTCTGAAATTCAATCATATCCGGCCGGCACTTTTAATTAACGATACGGGGACCAGAGATTTGTGCTATTTTTCGTATTATTTTACTCACTACGGTACTTTACTCACTACTGTACTAGTACTGTACTGTACTAGAGTATAGTGCTGCACCTATCATACCGGTATTGTAAAGTGCTGAATGGGCTCCTCTTGCCCGCCTGGTCAACGGGTGGGCTAACTCAAACTATGGGTCACACCCGCAGTTACCGATCCTATGTGATACTGATCATGGTTTGCGGGGAAGGAATCTTCCCTTCACCCCGCTTCATCAATGATGGAAATACAATCCCCCCGACACAGCCTCCCACCCGCTGATCGCGCTCCGCTCCCCTCTCCGTACTGCACAGCACATACGCCCTGTACCGGGCCACTTCAGCCCCGTTCGTAGAACATGCGCAGCCATGTATGATACCCTCCCTACCCTACTCTAATACCATCACCTAGATTTTATTTTATTTTATTTGCCTGTTACGGCGCACAGTACATGATACAACAGAGTAGTAGAAAACATAAAACCGTAACTTTACCCCCTGCTTCTGATCACCCATTGGCTATGCAAAAAGGCAAGAATAATATTATTGAGGTTAATCACCGGCACACCTTCTCGAATGGAACGGATGCTTAAGCTGAATAATCGTTTTGAGGATCTTACGAGCGGAGTATCGATGATGTTGGAAGTTGGACCGTCCAAATCTCCATCACTAAGGCAACTATTGGACTAAACTTGCTTTCAAGCAGCTTAAGAGCGCATGGAAAGAGAGCATTCGTTGCAGGATAAGCAACAGAACCTCTCCGGGCAGTGGTTAAGCCGCTGTTCGAGCATTATCGTTTTCCGGAACAGGGGGAAGGTTTTGTAATTTTGGGCTTGGGTTATTTGCCTAGAACGAGCACCGGTTATTTATAACTAGTAATGATCTTCCTGTCTGAACGTTTCACCTAAGAAAAAAGCACACTGGTGCTTAACCTCGATAATGCCGGCGGCAATAGAGGCCCCGTCGCATCCCACATGTGATGGATCACGAGCTGTCACTCTGAATAATCAAAAAGGGGAAAAAGGAGAATCTGTGGGGGGATGGGATGCAAAGGGCTCTGGTGGGATTGCCGTGCTCTGGGGCTGAATATTTTTTGGGGTTTCTTGCATCATTTGATAGTGTTTATATGGGATTTGAATTATGCTAGTTGAGATACGGTACATGATGTGTTTCTTCACCCTGCATTTGTTCGTTTTATCGTGGGTTGGTACGTGGTGTACATGGTGTGCGTAGGTGTCTGGTGTTGGCTGGCTTGCGTACTGGCAGGCCGTGATTACCGCTTTCTTTCTTCCGTCTCTCACTTTTTTCCTTCCTGGGTTGGAATGGTAATTGGAAGAGAGACGGAGGAGTCTGGACAAGTGGAATAAATAAGTATCAGAGCCTAGTGCTTGTAACGGCCAGTCCGCCGGTACATGGACCACCTGTACAACATATTTGAAAGACCTGAAACTGGTACCGTAAAAATTCGGGGTGGAATCCCCAGTGGGGATGCGGGGATAACCAACCCTATCAAGTTATTTTCGCCTTTGCAGCCAGGTGTGCTGTATCGAGCCCAGGGTTTCCAGGGTGCAGGCCAGATAGATGAACCCTCAGATATCGTACCAGGAGCCCCAATACGGCTACATGCATATTGGGCATCTGTAAAATACATCACCTTATCACACTCCCGCTACTAGGTGGGCATGTTAATTACTCTGCCAGGGAAGTATAATACCCTGGCTATCAAAAGTGCAAGGGTCCGAAGCCATTAAGCGGAGTGAACAGGGATATATTGGGCTGGTTGGCCTCAAATAACTGTTCCGCAACTTCTTGCCGGATCCCGGGCATATGCCATTGAAATCACCCTCACCATCATCGTCACTAATCCTATGCTATAGTGTCTACCTTATCCACGATCGTCAAGCATCAAACCTATCGCCCGAAACTACCGTACAGTCTTCACCGCGACCAATCCCGGAAACCCCACCACCACTACCTACCTTATGTACACCATGCCTTTCTCGGCATGTTACTCACCCGACGGAATTATCTAGCCGTTTAGCGGAAGAACGGTGGGTTCCGGTCATCGAGGATGGAGCGGCGGGTATCGCATCATGGAGTATCACTCGATTCGTGGTTATCTGGGTCCTAGCGAGAGTCTGACGATCACGAGCGGCCTGAAGGGGTGAGTGGGAGGTTTTGATTTATAAGTCTTGTCACGGAGCTTGTTTTGTTTTGTGGTGCTATGGAGGCTGAGGGTAATGTATGTTGGCTGCTGGCTAGCGAGGGAGTTAGATTAGTAAGTATGGTCTGGTAGAGCGAACTGGAGTGAGGTATTATAATGCTCATATCGTGATAGTATAGTGAGCAAGAACAAATCTAGGGGGGATGCGGGGTTGCGCAGTGCTGCGCCAGTTGGGGGTGTACAGATTATGCTACCGAGGCTGTGATATGCTGCGCCTAGGGGTCTCTTAATGTCTAGGAGGAAGAAACTCTGTTTCTAGCGAAGAGAGCTACCGTATTCTATGTCCTAGGCTACTAGCTGACTAAGTAACCAGCTTAACTGGATGCCGTCCCTATGGCAGGGCTGTGTCCTAGTAAGGTGTGCTGTGGTAGCCTAGGATGCTGGCTAATTTAATTTCCCAATGGTGAAAGCACGATAAAACCCCGAACGCAAGAAACTGAAAAAGAAAAGCTTTCCCCAGATGTATTTTAAGCCCGGCCATCTTCCGAAAATCAGGTCTCGCAGTTCTTGACTATTTCCTGCCATAAACTAACTGTTAATTTATTAAGGTTGCCAGAATTCATGCATTTCTCTACTGTTACTGTTGGAGTGGGGGTGGGTTCCCTGGGATAAGAATGAGGGTGTTATGCGCTATCCTTGCCTACAGAGGGCATTCTGCGTACTAACTAAGATATGGGGTGTTCTAGCATCTATTAGAAATAGAGGTGTCAAGCTGGCTTGTTAATTAGTCAGTTGGTCTGGCTGGCAAGGACACTATTTTGTGGAGATGGAGGATTTTCGCTACCCTTTAAGCTTTCACATTTTTTTTCCTATTAATTCAATAGCTGTTCAGAGTCTTGCTGCCTGTCCTTAATGCCTTGTCCGCTGTTATGCTGCTATGCTGCCGTTCTCCGGATCGCATTATTGTTCCCAAGGGCCATTGTATGAGCAATTTGTGAGTTTGGCTGGTTTGTGGGCAACCGTGAAACCATTGCATTGTTCTATTTCCCTCCTTTGTCATCGGATTAGATTACGTGCTGGCTCGATGAAACTTTTTTTGGTTAATCGTTACTTGTTCACCTATTGTTGGCCTTGCTCAATATAGAGTTACTCCGCGCTGCGCCGTACCACTGCAAATTCTAGATGGCCGATTGGTAAATCGATTCTATACTATGTGTGCTGAGAGCAGTAGGTAGGTAGAGTTCTTCGTTTTGAACATCCTCAGCCTCAACTTATTTATTAACTTTTATCCACCGCTATATCAGCCGGCATATATACACAATCCTACCTGCCGAGCATTGAACTATCGATTAACTAGTGGACCAATCAATTTCCAGTACCACCCCCCTTACCTTACCTCACCGGTGCTATGTTCCATGATCATTGTCCGTAAGTTTTTTACACGAGAGTACCCCCCAAAGCCTTTCCCGCACACTTCTAATGCCTCCGGAGTACCGTGTTCCATCAGCAGGCTTCTGTATCGATATTTCCCCCATTATAAATCTGGTGGAAAATTTGGCCCCACCGCTTGCGCGTTTGCCCTCGATCTTCCTAAATTAATCCTCCCGATCCATCCATCCCAAATTTCCCGTAAAGCCATGGCCACCTTCCCCTCACGGGCTAGCCTTAGCCTTTAGCGGACGGCTAGATAGAAAAGCTCGTGCCAACCACTGTATGTTTGCTGGCCTCCTCTTGGTTTCGTGGGGTTGGTGTACCTATGTACCTGATTTTATTGGTTGCGGCCATCTGGGTTGTCAGTCTGGATGGTGAAATGATCATCATGTGAAGGGATGAAAAAGAAAAGGGTTCGATAACAGTTGTGGGCACTTCGTAGTGTACTGTGCTATACTTCCGAGAGTAAAATAGATTACCATAGGAGAATAATTACAACGTTCAGTTAGGTTAAGCTTCAAGGCGCAACTACATATCATGTAAACAACGGGTATCGGATCGTCCGGGAGATAAATTTTTTCTTGAGCACTTCTATAAGTGAATATGTGTTTGATGATGAATGATGAACTAATGAACATCTGAAGAATGAGCTACTATATCGAGATACTCACTTTCTCCTAAAATGCTATTGCACTCTTCTTCCTAGCCCTCGCCACCCCCCGGTATTCCTTTCTAATATTCCTTTTGTTTCCCTTTTTTTCTTCCAGTCTTCTCTCAGGAAACTGGAAATATTCCGTCCGTGGGATCATATACTGTAACTGTAGTCTATTCTTGAAGGAACTATCTTGCTTTACTTTTTGCCTTATATCCGTCTTTCGGGGGATACAGGAGAAATAAATAGGTGGGGTGGTGGTACAATAGGCCGGAAAATAAAGCGGGATGTCCGATACCTGAGGATGCGCTATCTGTTGAAGTCTGTCATTTAAATTGTCACAGGCTGGTTGGGTTAAGAATCAAGGATTATTTTTGAGGCTTCCTCGAAGATGGTTTTTTTGCTCCGTTTTATGCTGGATGGATCGAATGATGAGGGGGAATGGAGTGCTGGGATATTGGGGATGGTGTAGTACGTATGCCTTGAGTGAAATTCTAAGTAGATCATTTGTGTAGGTAAAGGTTTGCTAATTCTTGACAAGTATATGATTGGAGCAATCAATATAAGATTCTGATGAAAGACGGACCTTCTTGCACTTTACTCCTACAAGCAGGGTAGACAAAATGCCCAAGTGAATTTTGGTTAAACCCTGATGGGTTATGATCGGAGCTACTGGTGTAACACGGACGAGAAGGGACGTTGGAACCTCGTCCGGTGAGCTACTCACTGACTAGCCACGATAACTACCTTAAAGCTCACACAGCCCACCTGAGGTGCAGCAAGATGCTCAGGTCGACCCACTCAGTCGACCGGTTCGCCAGATCTGTGGGGAAAACGGCAACCACTGCTGCCCTGGCAATGAATCCGTCCACTTCCAGCGTAATTCAAATAAATAAACTGGGAGGGAAAATGAGAAGAATACACTGAAGCCTAGAATTCCATGCTAACCAAGTTCCACCATCAGAGAGTACTTTTCGAGCTGAAACCGGAAATAAATAGTAAGCTTATGGTCCCTCTCGCACGAATAAGTCTGTCAACGTCCCAAAGCGTCGCCCTGTGCTACGGCACTTTTTTGGATTTTTTAAGACCCTATCCCAATTTGGCTGCATACATGCAGCCGTCCCCCTAGCATCGTGCGCTCCTTTCTAATATGGGGCGTTAGCGATTGCTGTTTTACCCTTTCACAGACCCCTATTGTATAGGCCAAATTTACCATTGGTTGGGTGGTCTGATGGAATGTGGTAGCCTAGGGTACGGCAGGTTGGTGCAATGGATAGTAAGGTATGGCAAGATGGATGAATACCAAATGGTTGAAAAGGTTTCATTACCGTAATCTCGGGGGAGTCTTGTGTCGTTAATGGTTTACTTGTCCTTTCCCTACTCCCCTCTTCTCAGCCACTGGTGGACTTGGTTGATACAGCTGTTGGGAACGCTAGCAGATGCTTTAGGTATCCTCTTTCTTAAGCTGTGAGGAATGAGGCAGAGCTAAACGAATTAGAGGAGCTTGAGTAATTAAGGGAGCAGTGTTAGGATACTGGTGGTATTACACAGTACCGTAGATGATCATTATCACACCATTTGCCACTCCTCAACACCAAATCTGCAAGCGTCGCGAAACCAATCTAGGGTCTTCCCCGTTCCATCTCCTCCCTTCTAGGCCAGATACAACCGCACCTGTTTTCTTACCCCAGGCTTTATTTTCTGATTCACCTACCGTATGCGATTGTCCGGTGGGGGCGAACGGGGCCAAATTATCCCCGACCGCCCGCTGAGCTTTTTGAAAGATTAGATCCTGACAGCTCTTTGACATAAACTTAATCTGACTTAACCTTACATAACCACGCAAATCTGCATGACTTCCGGCTCGAAGGGGGAACACGTTTAAATAAAAGGTGAATCATAGGGCTGGGTGACCACTTCGGAGAGGTCTCCGGGGAGAATGTTTAGTCAATGGGCACCAGACATGCCTGATGGAAGTAGGGATTTATGCTTTGAAGAGCAATAGCAGCAGGTAACTTATGGCCGTGCACTGTGCTTGGGGATGATAAGGAGATTAAATTTTGTTTGCAGCCAGCAGATTCGTTGGGATTTGAGTATATAGGATTTGGATTATTGGCGGTGGAGTAATCTATTTGTGCGGGGGGGGGGAATTCAAATCTCTAGATGAGCGTATCTATTCCCCATCATAGTCCTACCGTGGGTTGGTTTACTTGTGTTAAACACCAGCCACAATCATTACCACTCTCACCGTAACATAATCCGTAAAAACTTGAGCTATATTATTCTCGATATGCTATTCTATTCATCCATTCATCCCTCCATCCTCCTTTAGAGAATTCCAGTCCTACTCCTACTAGGAAAGGAAAAAAGAAAAGAAAAAACCTAACTTAGACGAACAGCAGAATCCTGCTTCGCCGCAGCCGCAGCCATGCATACCTTGCCGCAAGGGAAAAAAAACTGGCCCGGTCCGTTCACTCCCGGTCACACTACACGCATAAATACCTACTACGCATCTCCTTGAAACGGTCGACCGGGGCTTAAGACTGTGACCAGGAGGGACACGCGTATCATATCGGATCGTATATTATCTTGAACGATCTATGTAGCTATCGTGCGGTGTATTTAGTTGAATTTTTTATAATGACTAACGTATTTCACCCAGTAATGGGTCACCCCCCAGTAATGGGTCACTATTTCAACATTGTAA
>QOVD01000150.1:21164-63003 GCA_003521225.1 Tuber microsphaerosporum | reverse complement strand
TTTTAGTAAACCAATCTTCCATAAGCAAGGTTCCAGCAACAATAATCATTGGCGGTACCACCCCCATCCCCACTAATAGTTTCGATAATGGTCACAAGCTCGCAATTGCTGGAGCTAGCGAAGGAAAGAGGACGATCTGGCTCTCTTGTCACTACCCACTGATCCCTTCCGACACCAATCCTAAAACCGCTTTCATCACAATTGTAGCAGTCATTTGCCACAATTCCCCGCTCTTCTGCAATCTCCTTAAACTGGGAAAACCACTCGACAAAGAGCTCCTTTGACTGTGCCTCTTTGCGCTCGACTTCAATCGTTTTTTGTTTTTGTATATGGTACCTGGGGTATCTTTGGAGGAAGCCACGGAGCCACATATGGCTTACAGTTGGTGGGGGTGTGCTTGCACTATGGTGGGAGCGCGCAAGGATGGAGTTTGCATAGGTACTAATGTTCCTATATCGTGGTGGAAGCCCTATCTCATCAAGGCGATCAAGAAACTGACATAGAGCCAGTTCCTCATCAGATGTCAACTTCCGGTTGACTGGAATACGCTTTTGGCGAGATTGCCGGCCATTGAGGCGCGCTCGAAGACGTTGTTCTGGGACCTCATATTTGTGTCCAAGGGTGGCGATGTTGACTTTTTCTTTCCCAGCAGCTTCATCGATGGCTTGCTGTATTCTCTTCTCTACATCGGTGTAGGACTCCTTGGACATTGTGAGGTTGAGCACTCGATATCAGTGGTGGTGAGAAAAATCTTTCGTTGTGCTGTTACTTTCGTTGAGCTGTTCGGCACTCTACCGGAGTGCCACTCACTTTGCACGGCGCCTAGCGTTGTTCGAAGTGTGGTGGGAACCTTGGCACGAGTAATAAATCAATACCTGGGAAGCCTTCATTTTGATCTCATAAAATAACTACGACTTGTCAGACTAATATTTCCTACTAGGGTTAGAGATTCTTAACTCTCACATTGGAACTATGATAGTACAGTCCCTAAGCAAAAGTCTTGGTGAAACGGCCTTTTTGCACCAAAACTCGTCATGTTTGACCAACCCCCACACCTGGAATTGCTTCAAATAATATTTGTCACTTCCCTAATTGTGTTCATCTTCATTGCAGCTTTCGCCTAACACCACATATCAGCTCAATTAAGTCTATTGGGCTAAGCTAGTAGTCTTCAAAGTGGATCATGCCCGTTGCTATGCCAATTTTGTATGTGAAATGACACTTTTTGGCTAACTCGAAACTTTAAACCTACATAACTTTTCCAATTCTTCACCAAATTTATTAAGATTTGTGTAGGAGTAGGAGAAAGGTATTGTAACTATATATGAGAAGTTAGGTTGGAAATTTCTTTGTGGTTCATAAGCTACAAGTAGCTAAAAGTAGGTGTTTTTGATGTAAAAAGCCCGTTTCACCAACACTTTTGCTGGGCTGCTTTATATAAAGGAATAATGTAGAGTGTGGAATTTGAAATAAACTATAATAATAATAATATTATAATGGTATTATATTAAAAAAAATGCCCTGATGCTTCCTAGTAGTTCCTACAAATATACAAACTAATATTGTTTCCCTTGTTCGCTTCTGCTAGATGACGCTTCTCATAGAAGCTGATGGTAGCCCCAAATACAAAAAAAAGCTATCGCTTTCGGTTCTCTGGTTTCGGCGGTGTTATCTCCGGCACTCTGGGATCCCAAAAAACCGCATTTAGGCGAAGTGGGTCGCGACCCACCCAAAGACTACTGTATTAATGACTATTAGTGAAAAATTGCGAAACACTTCACGGGGGAGCTAAAAGGAATTTTTTTAATTACGCTAATTGAGCTTTATATCGCCAGGATCCCCATTATATCTTTTTGGATCGCACAAGGGTACCATCGAAATCTAATGATCTTTTTTGTACAACTAACTAGACTGACGGACGGGAGAGAGAGAGCATGGTTAGGGCTCGATCGCCTCTTTAGTACTATAATAACAGATTGGAAGACAATCGAGAGTTTGAATGGGGGCTTATGAGTTTATATTTCTGACATCCAATAGGCAGAAGATACAGGGGGTCAGACCTCGGGATCCGATATCTCAGCGCTCAGGATTAGAAATCTGAGGATCTCTAATAGCTACTCAGCAACTGCCGCTGGCAATTTTGACTATAACGCCAGCTTTGGTTCTGGTCCTCCTAAATAACCAATCCCCCAGAACGCGTGGTCACTCTAGAGCAAGGAGGGTGTAAAGGACGCAAATCTTAACTCCCGGTTGGACTCCCGCTCCCGACGGCCCTCTGAGCTTTCATCCCAATTCTGTAGCTCAAGATGCGTTGAAACTATCACATGAGGAAAAGTGTTTTGGAATATACTGACGGGCAGTCTAGAGCTCTAAGATCTCCCCCGGTCCCAACATGCAGCCTAGAATGACGCTCCCAAAGCATTGGCCAGGCTCCCTGCAGATCATAGAAAAATCCAGGGGCCGAGTAGCGATGGATTAAGCTTCTTTGGTCCCTTGTGGCGGTACCTATAATACCGGTACCACGCGTGCCTCTAATCCTGGACCTTAAAAATTAGTGAATTTTGAGATCTATTGTCTTGGTTGGTTATCCGCCCAAGCCACAAAGCTAGTTATCAACTTTGGCTGGATGATAGGCTTGGACTGCAGCAGTCTTATCGTGTATAAGTTTTCGTGAGTATATACAGTAATGTAGGGGGATTCTTCTCTTTGATGAAAGCAATCTTACAAATGTTATCCCCGCCACGGTTCCAGCTCATTCCGCCTTCTAAGACTCTAAGCCTATAGAGGAGCCGGAGAGGGGCATTTAGGAAGTGGTTATCATTTATACTTGGGTTCTCACAGAATCTTGATCTAGGGAATTTGGGTGCCACGGAAGTAGTCAAACGGGGGAGCTGCGCCAATAGGCAACCACTGAGCAATAAGGAATGAGCTCAGACCGGGAATCTTGAAAAATAATAACTCTAGTCTCTTAGACCGAAACCACAATTTTAATAAGAAAATCTTGGTCTGGCTAATGGACAAAACACCGTAGGCCCTCCAGTAAAAACATAACAGCCCATCAGACTTGCAAAGAACCTAGACAGTGTGCTATTCACTCGGATACTTCCCGAGAAGTAACTTATTACAGTAATTCCCCCGCCATATTTGCTACGTCACACGTATTCCTGATGAACTTAGTCTAGGGGTTATAAACAATGAAAATAGCTGAGGAGAAAAGTGATCCCTCACATATTCAGTGTAGTCTCGGCGGGCACACATCACATTCTAGATTAGCTTACGCCCTCGTTTGAAAGAGTAGCTATTCTGTATCAACCGGCATCTCCCACCTCCAGTTAAGCATTATATTGGGCCTAACGCCTATTACTACTTCTAACATTGCCGTAGCTCCTGCCGTACGCACACCATTACTCAACAGGAAACCTACCAACAATTAAAACACAAACTAACACTCTACCGTACTCGACGATACAAACCTAGCTACTTCCAATCCTACCAAACCACCCTAATCGCTCCTCTCTGCCTTCTCCCCACCCTCTTTTCTCATTCTATCCTTCAAAAGCTCGCTAATAGCGCCGTGAATCTCTATAATATCCTTCCCAAGCAGCTCCAACTGCCCATACAGTACCTCAATCTGAACGTACAGGTCACTTTCCCCTCCTCCTTCCCTGTTTGCAACCATTCCTTTAGCTTGTGCGTCTTCAAACGGGTACACTTCAAGAAGGGTGGCGACGTTTTCGAAGAGCTCCGCCCGGATTTGTCGGAGGAGGTTGCGTTGGGCGCGGAGGTTAGCGATTATTGACATTTTGGATGGATTTTTGTTTGCTATAATGGGTAGAGTGGACATTGTTGGGAGATTTGGAGTGGTGAGGGGAATATATTACGGGAAGCTCTAGAAGTGGGAGGATAAAAGTTGATACTGAGACCGGTTTGTCTGATGAAGGTCGCTTTCTGTTTGTGAAAGTCATGAAAATGTGATGGAGGATCTAACTTTCAGGATTCAAGTTCATAATAGTTAGGCTTCGACAGCGCTGGATCTTTTCGGGAATGAGACCCAGAATTAAGATTGTAAGTTCCGGATGAGATTGGAGGTTGGAGGTGTTTGGTAGAATCTTCAAGTAAACACTGGATCGCTAGTACTCTACTGTACGGTATATACCACGTAACAAGACAAAAGCCGTCAAGGAAGAAGCCACTGCGCACTAGCATATCCTTCTAAATCCCTGCTGTCATGTTTCCTGTTCTTTGATAGCAAACAAATAACCTCAAGAGGATTGTTTAAAGAAATGGATGCAGGAAAAAAAAACCGGAATACTGCTTAACCACAATGACATACATGGAATAGTAACTGACAGCAGGATGTTGGCAGTGGATCTGAAGATGGAGATAAAGAGGGTGATAAGGCCAAGGAGTAAATAATATTGAAATTAAAAACTTGAAGCTGTTATGAGATAGAATCGATGATAGTACTTGTAATTAGCCGATGGAGGAAAAGTTGATAAGGCTTTGCGTTTTCTCAACACAGTAAAAGATCAGTCTTGGATGTGTTGTGTTAACTTGTTAACTTGTTAAACTAAGCCTATTGCGGATGGGTTGATTTCCCGGCCGGTGACAATCGAATTGTGAATTTCAGAATTTTGGCAGTTCGGACTATGGGGACGTTTTCTGGGGCTAGGCGTTCTTTGGTGGGTATTGGTGCGGGGGATCAAGATAGCTCCGGAAGCAGGAGAAAGGTGAGGAAAAAAAGAAGCATCTGAAGATCGATGCTTTCTAGATCTTGTGCCGTCCTCTCCTTTCCACCATGGGCTCCTAGTGCTCCTTTTGTCTGATAAATCTAGCACTCAACAGCAATGTATCTAATACATATAAAGAATGCGACGTCGTTGCGTAGTTATTCGTCCGCCACCTTGAGACCATCCACACATTTGACAGTATGGCAGCATGGTATCGGTGTGTTGATCTATTTGACAATTTGAGAGAGTTCCTAGTGTAGGGCGGAGCTTATCGATAAGGTCTGAGATCGCCTGCTAGCATGCGATCAATGCCATCCTGAACGCCCTGCCAATACTGCACTGCAACTCGCAGTGAAGTAACCTTACTGTACTAGTACAGAGACTCAAAACACTTATGGGCCAGTGCTCAATACTGCCCCTGCGAATACCATAGCTGGCTCCTTTGTTCATACTAAATAAAACGTTCATGCTCTCCTCGCCTAGTGCGAGGGGGGCGTAAGTCTCCTTTGTGGTTTTTCTGCGCTCGGCGGGCTGAGAAAGAAAATAATTGCATCAAGAAGCCCACGGAAGAGGCTATGATACCATAAGGACACTACCATCTCTCGATCTCTAATTAGGGCCCTTCAAACGGGCCCGTTCAAGTGCGGCTTTCAGGGAACAACCCCATTAACCCCCCTGTCCTAAATCTCCGCCCTTTCCGGGCCAATTGACGTTTTACGCTTAATCTGCTGTGCAACGCCGGGTACAAGGGTACCGGTATACCATGAATTCATGATTGACCCTTGTACTCGGGGGTCCATGAAAGTGATTAACGTTTTGTGGCGCAGAGTAGAACAAAGTCATAGGACTAGTTGGCTATAAGACTATCTGACTAGTCCTGTTACTTTGTGCCCCACTGCGCCACAAATTTTTAATCACTTTCATGCACCCCTGAGTACGGACCCTATCGCCTATCAGACGGAGAGAGCTTACTGTACATACAGCACCTAAAGGCACTTCCTGTGTGTGTCCCACCATTTTTTTTCAAACCAATTTTCCGAATTCCCCAATTTTCAGGCCGACCGGAGGGGTTATCAAAGAGGGGCAACATCGACGAAAAAAGACAATTCGAACTCCAACCCCACCAATTCATCATCCTCTTCGCACCAAATTTGTTCTGCCACATCCCCTCGCTTTACTTTCTTCAATAGCACCTACTTCTCTTTGTGGATTGATTCTATTGAATTTTAACCGATTTAACCATGGATCCCGCGATGCAGTTGCAAACAATCAGAGAATGGTACGCCAAGCTACGGCCAGTCCGTGTGGATCTTATTGGCGATTATGCTGGAGAGGAGTTCTTTGTGATAGAGGGGGATTCGCTACTTCGCTGGGTTTTTGCGGATGAAAGAATCGATTTTGATACCGGATTTCAACTCCTGCATGCTGTCTACGTTGTCGAGAGCTTTCTACAGCAGTTGAGCTCTCGGCGGTGTAGGTTTTCCGTGATTTTCTTGGACAGTGAGTTTATCGTTTACCTTGATGGATGTTTGTCCGATCGAGCTAATGGGATTAATCCGCTTTCCCCAGTTTCTCGAAACGCTTGTATCCCTTGCTCGCCAACCGCAGAACAGAATGCCTGGAAATACCTTTTCGCCCGCTCGGCAATCATCGAGCACATGAAACGTATTGACCATCCGCAGGGCCTTGTTTTCACCTTTGAGGGTCTCGCGGATCCAAAGTTTCTGGGATATTTGGACTCTACTAGACCTTACTTTGTCATGTGTCACGACGGTACCGATGCGCGCCTTCTAAAGAAAGCCCTTAAGAAACCGGATTGGGAGGCGGAAGGTACCAACGAACGGGGGAATGGTAGCGATACGGAGGGTAAAGATGCCACGGATTCCCCACAAGTAGAATATGTCGATAGCGGCCTTGATGGCGGGTTCAATCAAGAAGAGTTACTGAAAGCGGGGATCCGGGAATGGATGTCTTTGGGCTTCAGCATCGCTCTTATGAACGAGATCGTATTCAAGGATAGTAAGGTATGGGTCGTGATCACTAGTTTAGATAATGTGATTGACCGGT
The DNA here is from genome assembly GCA_003521225.1 of Tuber microsphaerosporum. Taxonomy (NCBI): domain Eukaryota; kingdom Fungi; phylum Ascomycota; class Pezizomycetes; order Pezizales; family Tuberaceae; genus Tuber; species Tuber microsphaerosporum. Next base: position 56,206 of record QOVD01000150.1, on the reverse strand, counting down.
CTCGCTAATTCGTATTTTGACTCTCTGCAGATATTTACATATGTTCTCAATATTTATACTCCAGAGCCGGTTGATATACGCGTAAATCCTGCTGAAACCCCTCCCCCCGGGCCTGAATACCTACAAGCTCCGGATTGGAAATCTCTTCGATCTGCGCGGGAGCGCCTTGCTGTTGCAGCCGTTGCTCATGCGCTACGGCTTGACGAGGGCAGACAAGAGGATTTAGCTAGCATCTTTCTTACCCATATAATTCTGCTATCCCAACTTACACTCCCCGCGCGGTTCCTTGCCCCCTTCGATGTCGATAAAGCTGTGTCCGCTGCGATCACCCCCATCCGAGATTTTTTGAAACGGCTTGTTATTGTTTCGGGCGATCTCCTCAGGATCGGTGCTGTTTCCCTCGACGATGCCCAGAATGATCTGTACGATTATGTCGATGGCAGGCTTCTGTTGAAGCTTATTCTCACACCTGAAGAACTATCCGAAGAGGCAAAGGAGAAGTTTTCCGACTTGGCTAGTCATGTTGAAGCCCTTTGCGGTAAGCGCCTTGAACTACCGATTCTTTCTAAATCGGTGAATCCACCGTTTACCGAACTTCCTGCTGTCAGGAGGTGCAAAATATTACCGTTCAGCAACCCGGCATTTGACAAGTGCCTGGAGAAAATCAGACTCCCGATCGACATCATGGCTGAAGAGGGAAGCGAAGATCATGAAGAAGAGGGTGGCCAAGCATATTTCGAAAAAACGCATTGGCACAACCCGAGAAATCCTCTCGTTACAGCGCGAATTAGGGCACAGAGGGCACTCCCGAAACCGGTAGCTAAAGTGCGAGGAGCCGTAGCGGTCGCACCTGGTGGAAAAACCCAAGATCAGGATAGGGCCGCGAGGCGTGCTGCGGGCAAGGCACGGAAATGGGAGCAAGTGTACCTGAACCAGATGTATCAGTATGCGTCTAGTTTAACCGATAGTATCGACGGAAGCTTGAATCCGAAGCTTGTGACCGTAGGAGAGAAGGCTAAAAAGCCTCAAGCTGCTGGAAAGAAAACAACAGCCAAGGAGGAAAAGAATGCAAAACCAAACAAGAAAGATGGCCCATCTAAAGGGAAAGGTAGCGGGAAGCTCTCTGCCGCAGACATTATTAGTCAAAACAACGCAACAAAAAAAGCCGGGAGAGAAGCAAAACTTCAAGACTCTTGGAAGACTATCTGTGATGAGGTCGTAAGCATCGCGGACGACGAGAATGCTATATCACGACTGGAAATTTGGCTTGCTGCATCACAAAAGGCAATCGCTGCTGGTGTCGCTGAAAACAAAGAATGGCCTTTCATTGAGGCGGAAGCTCGCTTGTATAAGATCCAGCTTCTCCAGCGAATATGGGCTGGTTATTGCAGGCGTAAGCAGCAGGAGCATGGTCATGCAGCTGCCTCCGCCCTGTTCAACGAAGCTCGCCTGGTTCTCTTTTCCGGAGGTATGACACGCAAGGTTCACCAAATTTTAAACAACGTATTCGAGGCTTTTGGAATCCCTAAACCACCGAGCGATCCAGTGGCCTCCCTTCCGGACCGAAAGATCTTATTCACCAAAGTGTGGGATGGCAAGTGCGAATCCCTTGATATTAGGCTTGGTATGACGAGCGAGGAATTCCAACTTTTGCACTGTGGGCCTTGGATGGATAGAAACATGGACTCTCAATCTGACCCCCGTGTTCCCTTCAAGCCTGATGGATGGCAGAGGAAAGTCTTGGATGAGCTAGACAGGGATAACTCGTTATTCGTAGTAGCCCCAACTAGTGCGGGAAAAACTTTCATTGCATTTTACGCGATGGAGAAGGTTCTCAAGGAGAGTGATGAAGGAGTTTTAGTCTATGTGGCTCCTACGAAGGCATTGGTGTGTCCCTGCTCTAATTCACATTCAATCACTCGAAAATTTGGATGCTAACTAGTGGTTTAGGTGAATCAAATTGCAGCGGAGGTCATCTCCCGGTATAAGAAGAATTACCGTTATGCCGGGAAGACGGTCTGGGCCATTCATACACGCGATTATCGGATGAACAACGCCAACGAATGCCAAATCCTCATTACAGTCCCCGATATTCTTCAAATCATGCTTATGTCTCCTTCGAATGCTAGGACTTGGACGCCCCGGGTTAAGCGGATCATCTTTGACGAAGTACACTCTATCGGCAATGCTGACGATGGGATTGTTTGGGAGCAATTGCTCCTACTAGCGCCATGCCCGATCATCGCCCTATCAGCTACCGTTGGAAATCCAGAAGAATTTGGTTCCTGGCTCGCGTCAACACAGAAATCTATTGGAGTAAAGCTTACCGTTGTCCAGCACCCATACCGTTACTCTGACTTGCGCAAGTTCCTGTATAGTCCGAAGAAAGGAATGGACTCATTTGAGGGAATGCCCCAGAAAGTTTCAAGGTTCAACCAATTAGAAATGGCTGATCACATGCGGGTTGCTCACCCGGTTGCAGCACTTGCTAACACTAAGCAAGGCATACCGAACGATATGTCACTTGAGCCGAAGGATTGTCTGCAACTTTATTGGGCGATGTCGAAATGCCAAACCCCAGAGTGTCTTCTCCCGAAGGCTCTTGATTTCAAAGAGGTTTTCGGCACTGAAGGAAGAGTAATAACCAAGGCGGAAGTGGTCGAGTGGGAGGAAAGCTTAAAGCAAGTCCTTCACAATTGGATGAAGGACGCAGAACCTGTGTTTGCGGAAGTTGCTAGGCTGTTAGCAGCAGAAGCAGCAAAGAAAGATGTACTAGACAAGGGAGATGATGAAAAAAGTAGTGGGGCACCTGCCGAGAGAAATAGCCCATTAGTTGTGGATCTTCCTCCTCCGAGCTGCACAAGGGAGTATTTGGAGAAAACTACACTTCCGCTTCTACAAACGCTTCATTCTGCCAACGCTCTACCAGCAATTCTGTTCTCATACGATCGCAGTATGTGTGAAAACATTTGCATTATGGTTTGCTCACAGCTAGAGACCGCTGAAAAAAGCTGGCGCGAGAATAGCCCCAAATGGCAGAAAATTATTAAGGACTGGGAAAAATACAAGGCCGACAGGAGTTCGCGGGGGTCTAAGAAGGCTAAAATAGTTCTCCCCCCAGGATCTACCAAGGCAGATCAGATGCGCGAGAATGCCGAATATGATAGCAGCTTCTGGTCTTCGTTCGATCCCAACCATCCATCGCCGGAGTTTTCATTTGCCGATTTTAAGAAACACGCCAAGTCCGACTTGCAGATTGATATCGATAACTTAATCCGCTGGGGCATCCCAGAGGTACTAGTCCATGCATTTTCCCGCGGTATTGGGGTTCACCACAGCGGTATGAACAGGTGTGTTATCGCTTCTAGTTTAGTGCTTGGCTTTGCTAATTTTTGGTCAGGAAATATCGCCAGGCGGTAGAGATGCTCTTCCGAAAGGGCTATCTTCGCGTGGTCATCGCTACCGGTACCCTTTCATTAGGTATCAATATGCCAACCCGCAGCAGTGTATTCGTGGGAGAGTCGGTCTACCTCAACTCACTTAATTATCGCCAAGCGGCTGGCCGTGCTGGGCGTCGTGGATTCGACAATCTGGGAAATGTCGTATTTCACGCCTTCTCGCCTGCGAAAGTCGAGAGGATTATGTCCTCAAAACTTCCATCTTTGATGGGCCATTTCCCGATTAGCACTTCTCTAGTGCTCCGCTTGTTCATATTGCTCCACAACTCTAACGAATCTGATCATGCGAAGCATACAATCAATACCCTACTGACCCAGGGGAAGTTGGCGATTGGAGGGGGCGAGTTTAAGGAACAAGTTCTCCACCATTTGCGATTCTCTATCGAATTTTTGCGCAGACAGAAACTCCTTGACTCAAACGGACGACCGCTTAACTTTGCCGGTTTGACTAGCCACCTATACTATGTTGAGAATAGCAGTTTTGCATTACACGTTTTGCTCTGCAATGGCTATATGAAAGAGCTATGCAAGAATATCAACAAATCTCCCGACAGCACTTGCCTAGAGCTAATGCTAGTCTTGGCCAATGTATTTGGCCGAGAGCAAAAACTCTTTCCTAGACATAGGCCTCTTCCACCACTCCCAGCCGCTGCCGCCGAGCTCTTAGCGGATCAGAACGAGCGAACATTGAGGACTTATGTGACGTACGTGGAGTCTTTCGTGAAGGAGCATTGTAATAAGCCGGATAACATGCTGCCGTTTTCCGGACTCGAATGTGGCGTCAAGGGAACAATCGATGAACCCAATGCCAAATCCCGCTCATCATTCGTAGCTCTCTCCGGCCACGGCGACAACTTCACCTCAATTGATGATCTCACCAGCTCTGTCCGTCGCGGGGTTTTGATTGATGGCGCGTCGGTCCCTCACCTCGAGGTAGACTCCTCCACCGTGAACGGGTATCTGTACTACTTCTACATCCACGGCGATGTGAAGAAACTCGATCAAGATCACGGCATCCCTGCCGGGTCTGTGTGGTTCGTCCTCAAGGACTTCTCACTCGTCCTTGCGGCGATAGAGACAGGTCTGACATGCTTTATCAAAGACGGGCCTGGCGCCTATTATGACTTTAAGGACGAGGGGGATGACATCGATGGGGATATCCAGGAAGATGACGAGGATGACAAAGAGAGTGTAACAACCAGTACAACAACCGACGATGGGAGTAGTGGAGTTAGTTCCGAGGCTGCGGATCCGGGATTCAAAAATGTACTAAAGGCAGTCACGATTCTCAGAAAGAGGTTTGAGGAAAAGTTCAAAAAGATGTGGGCCTGATTCGGAGTCCTTTTTCCTTTTTCACTTTGCTTTCCATGTTTATTTAGCTTACCGGTACTCATATCTTCTATTACATTGCATTCTACCTCCTTTGCTTTTTTCTCTTTTTTTTTTCCTTGATAAAAAATGAGATTGGACAAAACGTACGAGTGAATAGCTACAATATCACGTGCACGGAATCAAGTTGAGTTTAGTGGTTGAGATCATTTGAGGCATTTCAGTCTCCATTGGTTGATAGATGCTTCAAAAGCAAAAAAATTGACCGATGTGAAACTCCATAAATTTTTTGACTCACCGATAGCGTGAGGATCTGGAGTACTATGAAGGGAAAGGGGTTTGTAGTACACAACAAGTAATAAGGACTCACGCTTGTAAGTCTAGACTTCCAGCTGTGATGGTCAAGTGTGTGTGGCGGGGGGGGGGGTAATCACGAGGGGAGGAGTGGTTAAGTCCTTTACTAAGATAATTGAAGAGAGGGATATAGAAAAGGTCAGTTTCGCCACAGTGTTAGTGAGAGGTAGCCGCAACGTCCTAATTAGCGCGAGATGTGGCTATTCCAGGTGTGAGGGGGTCCATCAGCTCTGGCCTCTTGGCCCCAACGAGTCATCAAAGCTGATACCGTGTCCAATTATCCCTACTATAATGCGAAACTCTACATTCATACCACAGCCAGAGGAAAGCGAACCACCGGACTGGCCGGCGCCACCGCTGTGCTGTACGGTCTCGGGTTGCCGGATGGGAGCTGCATTTTGTTTCGGTAGTGAGCTGCGAAGAGGAGTGTAGTTCTGATCCTGGGTGCGAGGATTGGCATGGGATAAGGGAGAGGGAGAGGGAGAGGGAGAGGAGGATAGGGGAAGTAGCCTGATTGATGGCCGAAGAGGCAGCGGGTATGTTATAGGAGATGTAGCATGAATACTAGAGAACAGCGGAGACCATCAATATGATCTTGGAGAGCAGTGCTGGTATGATACTCGGCGCAAGCTGGTAGATTTCTCTCCTTGGTTCAACAACATTTATTTACTTAGGCCTGTCAACAATTGTTGTCGCGATTCCGTTTCTTTCAGTCATCAGTGTGTGGCTCGAATCCTTTCGGGGGGGATTGATCAATTTTCGTATAATTTATGCTGACTCCGATAGGGAATCGTTAATCAGATTTTTCAAGAACTCTTTTATTGGCTTGTATTCCTCCGTGAGGGGTTCGGTTTTGTGGGATTCACCATTGACCTGGGGGAATATGTGAAAGTTAGAAGCTAGTAAAAGCGGGGGTCAAATGGACTCCATGCTCGGAAGGGCCGGGAGTGATTAGAAAAGATAACTATCATACAAGCTCCAGAGGGTGAAGCCCTCATAAAATATCCCCGGAAGGAGCATTCTAGTATTTTTCTGCAGGAGTCTGAGTTGGCAATCGGAGGGGTAAGTGGAATTCTAACAGAGAGATCGATAGTTTTTATCTAGACGGGACGTTTGACTACTAGTAGCCCAAATCGTTCGCATCGAGGAGTGCAGAGTTTGGGTGGTGTCTTAATTAGTATAATATATAGTATCATAACTTGCTTTTGATATCACTCGATTGATATTTCCAGAAAAGCGCGAAAGCCAGTTTTTTTTACTTGGCGTGATGTAGGGAAATTCTGCGCTATTAGCACTGCAGGGGGTGTCATACCTAGAGTCCTGCAGGTGTCCCTTAACATAGATGCAGCCCTGCAAGAGCTAACGGTCCACCGTAGGAACCAAAGGCTAAAGTAATAACATATGGCTTAGGGCTACAGTGCATTGTAAGGCTGAATAGGGCCAAGGGACAGGGTGGTGAGAAACCGGCACTCGTAACGGCCACTTTGGTGTGGGTCTCCCATTCTGAACAGCTATTATACTGTCATACAACAGGATGAGCTGAGCTGACCTATGCCCCAGCAGTGGAAACAAAAATCACCGGAACTAAAAAATACCGAAACTCCCCCCCCATCTATATACTGTTTTACTAGGGACAAGTGACGGTGTGGATATATAAGAAACTTTGCCCCTGACTGATCCATTTAACCCTCGGGGAGTACCGGCAATTGATTTCTACTCACCCACTCTGGTGACCCCCTGCCGGCAACCGTTGAAGCATGCTTAACCTTGTCGGTTCCCGGCAAGTCAGTGATCTTTTTTCTAACCATTGTACGAGATATATTGGGAACCTAGGCAGAAGGGGGAGCGCTCTGAGTGCGCGAAATTGCTTGCGCTGAAAGTTTTGGATCAGTGCGGTGACCCCGTACCGGCGAAACTGCTCTTGGAGCAAGTATTGGATGACAAGGCTCCTCCTTCAATCCATTGTAGCAGAGGTGATGTTAAATAAGGCGACATCTATGACCTAAATTGATATTCCAGGCTTCTGCTAAGGAACCTAAATAGAAAATAAGTCTCCTCCAAATGTACTATAGAATCCCGAATAAATGTGCCTTCTGCTGGGTAAGCCAAAATTCCCCCCCCTCTCTAAGAAGGGGCCAAAAGCACAGCTAACCACGAGTTGCCCAGCCCTCTCTGAAGGACGAAAAAAAAGGTAGACCCACCGGAGGAGGTAACCTGAAAGATACAGCGGCCTGTTCAATCATTTGAGATTATATGGTATAGACAAAGGTTCCGATCTGACCTGGGATCAATAGTATACCTATTCTAGCCGGGAATGAATATATATTACAAATTGTATGCCAAGAAAAACCAATTATCGAAGCAACTTATGACTATATCTTAACATTGGGCTACTGGGAGTTTGGTAATGCTACAATAGTCGAGCTACAGCTGAGGTAAGAGGACGTCAAGCCCCACAAGCTACTGTAGATACAGGGGGCCAAACCCCGCCCCCGCCAGCTGTCCGGGCCGGGAGAGATCATAGCCCAAGTTGGTGCTGGAACAGGAAGAGCTCTACCTTAATAGCACTACCTAAATAGTCCGAACACTACTCCTTTACATTGTCGATAATAGAGATGTGGTAGTAGGGCTACCATTAGGACGAAGAAAGTCCACTCCCCCGACCTAACGTGTGACACTCCTCGAGAGATCAAAAGCTGGAATACTCGAGACTAGACAGGCAAAAACAACCAGACAGGTGACTTCGCTAACGGAATTCATCGCCTCTCAGTAATGTTTAGAGTATGAGAGTGTGTGGCTCCCTTTTGCATCTTTTTAAGGGCAGTACGGAGTCCCAGCGTTACTCCAGGTCTCAGGATCCGCAACGAGGCATGGCCCCCCGGTCGCCTCAATATCAAGAAATATAAGATGAGCTGATCCCCTCTCCCGGTGGCAATTGCCCTCCTTTCATCCTTAGCAAGCCCACACTCTCACCCCCTCCTCCGGAAACTACCTTTGTCATACATGTACTATGGTTTCACAGTGGAGGACTGAGATTCCGTTAACTGGGATATATAGTATATCTGCTCGATAGAAATTTATTCCTCTTCCGAGACATGTCAGGATGGTTTATCGGGAGGGGGGCTACAAGCCTTTATTCACAAAGTCCGGCGTTCCAAGGAGGGGTACGGGAATGGGAGGATCCGTGGTATTTTTATCGGTAGAGTTCTTCTCCGTCCCTCCGTCCTAACATTGATCCTCCTGCCTCGTACCACGCGGTATTTCGTAAAACCGCCTGACAGAAGTGTTGGAAATCCAAACCACGTTCAATTCCGATTGCGAAATAGAACGTGGGGTGGTGGGTTAATTTTTCCGCTCCTCTTCAGCAGGCAATAACCCAGACCAACAATGACCGTTTGACGGGTACTGCGCAAATCGAAATAGAAGTGAATGCACAGTACACTAAATACTCGCAGTGTCTAAGGGTTTTTGAAGAAAAGAACTGCTATTGCATGCATGCCGTCTAGATTCAAGAAAACGCGTCCAGGTTACGAGCACTATATGATGCTAGGACAACTGACACCCCTATGGGGCATCGACTCCCACTGTCCCACAAGAGACCATTCCCCGCCCAGAAGTTGTGACACCAGCAATCCCCTCAAGAGGAAATTAATAAAGCTGACGACGAGATTTCCCTTCTCTCTGTTTACCATCCCCCACTAGGCCATTTTTGATTTTTCTTTCTTTCTTTCTTTCCACATGCCCGCACCTGCATGACCGGAAGCTTCGTCATGTACTTGTACTCAAGTACAGTACTGTAAATTAGTCCTGGGAAAAAGAAAGAAAAAAAGAGATTATATAGCTAGACTTTTATTCTATACTGTATTAGCATATACCCCCATATTACCAGAGCACATATCCAAAAGAAAAAGAAAGAATAGCCCCACTAGGGCTATCGTAGTTGGACAGGCAACGCCAAGGCCACAAGGCATGATCCGGTTATCAGAGTTCTTCCGGTATTACAGTACCGGTACCGCCATGTGAGAGTTAATTCTGCTAATAGGGGTGAGAATCCCTGTCCTCCGGGGGTTTTCGATCTGCGTGGAAGAAGTAGACCCGGTAGCGTATGATAATATTATTGCTGTGATATATCTGGGTTTGTGATACCCTACACGCTCCCGGCGCCCCGTAATGTTGAAGAGTTTTTGAAGAAAGGAAGGAAAAAAGCGCTGCTATGGTATTCCACTAAAAAGAAAACCACCCTTTTTGTTGAACATGGGTGATATACAATAGCAGTTTTTTCCAAAAAGGGCTTCAACACTACGAGTGCTGTGATAGACTCCTATTCTTTTCTCTCTCCTCGCATAGTCGACAAAGCCACACTAGTCCAAGTCCCCCATATCTCACCCACGCTGTATGGCTGACTACCCAAGACTCTTCACCCGCCCACCCGAGCCCACGAATCTATATACCGTATGAACTATGCAAACTTCCTTGATGCGTGGGCAAGGCCTTCATACTGCATTAATAGCTAGTTGGGGTACGATAGCCACTTAGCTCTACTATGCGAAGAAATCATATCTACAGGCTCAGGAGAAGACGTTGAGATCAAGCGGACCAAAACTCGCCATAAGCCCAACCCCTCCAACCCCCCCAACCCCCGTCAGCCCCTTCACATCTGAACCAAGCCCACATCACCCAGATCTATCCAAACGCTAGAAGGAAAAGAGTACACTTCTAGACCGAGAAAAAAACGTAATATCGAGCCGAACCGAACCGGAGTCTACCTTTCCCCCCACTCTTCCCCTAGGACAGCTCCCACACATAAGAAGGCCAGAGCAAACCGCCGAACTTTGGAACTATGCACTCTCCCGTGTCAATGGCTGGGCATTATATCTGGCTTGCTTGTGAGCAGCGAGTCGAGTCATTTTTCGTGATTCTTGGCGCGGTGTTCACACTAAGAGCGTAGGGAGGAAGGAAGGAATACCGGTGCATGGCACTTAAATCTATTGCGTACAGGGGATCTACAAGGCCATGCATGAGTTTAGGGAAACATGTCCGTTCCACACGGGAGATAGAAAGTGTAGGCTTCACCCCCGTAACACAACACCCTTACTAAACTACGTAAGGATGGGAAAAATATTCTCAATAATCATCTTGCATCCTCACGAGTCGGCTAAATTCACACATGTCTGCTCCTTTAACAGAACCCCTCTGGGTCACAAAACGAGAAGCTGGGCATCATAAATGAAAAATTCGACACCCGTGGACACCGGAAACATACCAAGCAAGAGGGAAATTAAATTGTATAAGTGAACTCTGAGTGATTCTCGAGAAGCTTGTCCAGAGTCCCCTCCTCATGCTGTCGGTTCTTCTTCTTAAAGTAAACCGTCATGCAAGCTAAAAGTAGCAAAGCCAGGAGCTGAGTGCCTATAGTGGCCCAGAGTCCATTACGGTAGCCAGGGGCATCCTTCTCTCTAAATACAGTGCTAGCAAAGACACCTCCGATGGCGCCGAAGCCAATTTGTAGCGCTGAGCCGACACTGCGCTTAGAGTTCATGCGGATGTTGTTCGCTTGGTAGGCGAGCACTGCAGGGATGTTGTTCTGTGCGCCAGCCAAGGCAACGAAGATACCAAAGTAGCGGACACCATGGTCACTAGAATACGCTGTCATGCTCAACCCCGCAATGACGAGCAGGGCGCCAAGTGCGATAAACGGCGCTCGAAGACGGCTCTTGTCAGCCCACCAAGCAAGAGTGAAGCCGACCACCACCGCTGGAAGATACGGCAGACTGGACATGATCTGGGACATGCCCGTGGAGTATCCCATCCCTTTGAGAATGATTGGTAGGAAGTAAGCCAGTGCGTAGGGTGGGACGGCAGCGTTCATAAACATCAAGGCGCTTTTTTGGGGAAAACGTAAGTTTTGTGAAACTTTGGTAGCGTTAAGCAAGTAGGGGGAAAGAAACTTACTAAACCCAGAGCTTCCAATCTGAGAGGTGGTGGACCACTATGCCCCAGGTTATGGAATCTGCCTGGGAGTCATCACGGTCTCGGTTGATACGCGATTTGATAATTTCCACCTCAGAAACTGTCAGGAACGGCTTGCGGCGTTGGAAGAGCTTGTCTGGAAAGTCGATGACAAAAATATATGCTAGTAAAGCAATGGTGACGGTTATGACACCCTCCTAGGATATTTGTTAATACAGCGATCCATGAAAAGCACTCGTTGGTGTCTTGGAACTTACAATTATAAGGATCCACCGCCATCCAGCTAGTCCTCGAATTCCGTTCATTTGCATAAGCCCATAGGCCAGTATTGACGAGAATCCACCAATGAGACTAGTGAGAAGGTAGAATCCAGCAAGTCTATCATAGCATTAGTAATCCCGTATAATTGAGAAATCGATTTATGAGGGTGGGAAGGAAGTTTCATACCGTTGTTGCACTTCATACCGGACATACCATGAGCAGATCAAGTAGACACACCCGGGGAGGAATCCTATAGAACAAAAAAGAAGGAGAAATCAGCCTTTTTCATCTCCTTCCATCTGTCTAGGGGGTGGAAAACTCACCAGACTCAAAGAATCCCAACAGAACACGACAGAAGACTAATATCCTCCAATCTTTAATGAACCCCATCCCAATCGTCACAACCCCCCAGGAAAATGCAATTGAACTCAACCAAATCGCAGGCCCGACCCTCCTGAGAACAAGGTTGCTGGGGAGTTCGAAAATAAAATACTACCCATCTAGCATATTAGCCAATTTTGGTTCTAAAATTTCGTAGAGAAAACTTCCTCACCGGGATGAAAAACACCAGCAGAGCAATGGAATACCGACTTCCTATATTGAGCTTCAAATCGGCCATCATACCAGCGATAGCCGCACTGCCCATATTTGTACGATCCACTACGGCAACGGAATAGAGGGCCGCGAGAATCGGAAGGAGACTAATGTCAACCTTGCGGCTGTATTACGCATTAGTTTAATTAGGCCGGTTGATAAAAAACGGCAGACATTGGAAAGCATACATAATCTTCTTCTCATGAGCTAGGTCGGCCCCAAACTCTGTCATAGACGAAGTTTGAGGCGGAGTAACGGCTCTCGGGTTGTCAGTCTTATCATAGCTTACTTTTTCGCTAGACATAGTTGAATTCTGTAACTTCCAGCCTTTTCTCTGAGTTTGTTCGTTAATTGTTCGGCCGTTCGGTCGTCGCCGGCAAAATGAGGTCCGAGAAGTCAAAGGAGGAATAAGGATGAAAATGAAAATGAAAATGAAAATGAACCAGATGGAAGATTGAAAGAATTCCCCTACTTGATCAAGTAGGAGGGGGAGAAACTTGGGATTACACGAACTTATATATTACACAACTACTGGAGGGCTAATATCTACTGGTAATGACCCGCTCCACCCTTTACTTCCGCCCACCATCCACCCATCCATCCATCTATTTGACAAGAAAGAGCTGACCGTATGCACAGGTGGGAAGTAGGGAGATAAAAGGTAGGGGGAGGTGGAAGGGGGGGATATACCGCACGTACTCTAGCACAATCGTCAGTATTTGCCGGTGTTCTCACCTAGAAGTAGCCCGCTAGGGGTCATTGATCGGTCTTCGGTCATCAGTATGTTCTAGACAACCAAAACCTACCCTTCCGCCTATACCGGCCCAAATTCCCGAACTAGGAATAGCCTTTTCTTGAGGTTTGATGTGATTTTTTCTAGTGTTTAAATGATAAATCAGAATTGATCTATGATCTTTGTTTTTCTCCTAAGATCATCCAGGAAGCTGTTGTTAGAGTCGGAATTGAGGATGACACGCCTCCCCAGCAATTCGCCCACCCAACGTGGCTCCGGCCGTTGATTTTGAAGGCGCTAATAAAATAGAAAGAAAAAAGAGATTAGAGTCTTTGCAAAGGGGTTCTTTGCAAAACCGCCAGAAGGACTATTTTTAAAGTTTATTTTCCCCATGCTGATGATTTAGTATGCCATGATTTCTAAGAGCCCCGAGCTGAGCGCGGGTTTTAGTCGGCCAGCATGATACAGTATTATAGTCTTGGGCCCCCATAAGGAAAGCTGGCTCCATGGGCCATGGCCTCAAGAGACCCCGCAACTAGAAATCTGGGGAAATGAACCTCGGTAGAGTTTGGGGCTGGAGATTTAGAGGGCCGGTGAGTACAGTTTTTCTTGAATTATATATCATAAGAAATGATATTTGTGCCTTATGCTACCCTACAACCTTGGCCAATTTAGAGTGACGCCAGTCCCAAGGGTCCCCCTTTTACCCGCCACTAAGTTATATGCATCACCAACGCAATAAAATAGTGATCCCAATTGGAAGTAGTAATTCTAGGTTGGTCTTGTTACAGTACCAGCAACCACTAAGCAAATAGACACTGTTGCCAAGGGGGTGGCTCTGAATATATGGTTCTAGTCCAAGTGCCGGTGCCGCTTTCGGCTTTATAGCCAATCGAAGGGAGAAATCAGATTTCATTGCTCTGTTTGCTCCATTCGCTTTGATGGTTTTCTCTTTATTTCTTCTCTCTACCGTTAGCGCTGGAGCATAGCCCAACCCCAATTCCAAAAAGCCTCCTTGGCAACGGCCTCCATTGCGATTTCTAAAACATTTGAGAAACTAATGGTTAGTTTATTCCTCTAAACACGGGTACTGGAGCACTGGACAGGGGGATTGGGGAAAAGGGATAATGGCCTATGTGTCGGAGGCGGCGCCTAGGGTCCGGTACCTAGTACGGCACAGTCGCATCCCGTTTTCTAGTTGGTCAAAATCCCGAGTGGCAACTATCCGGGACAACGAAGCATCGAGGGGAGTAAAGTGGTAGATGGAGTCTTATTTCAAAAATCGACATTGAGTGATAATTGAGCTGTGATAACTAGCGACAATCCCTTCTAGGGTCTAATTAGGGAGTAGGGCAACAAAAATAGATGCTAGGAGTAAGCTGGGGGCTTCAGTAAACAGCCCAATAGTACTCAATACACAATTTCCTCCTGATGCCGCCTAGAAAAGTCCTCAGGTGGATACAAAAAAAGTTTAACATCCCTCCCTAAGCCCCAAAGGTCCATTAGTAAGAATTAACTGGAATCTCGAACTAGTATGTATCGGTGACTACTAGCAGTGAAACGGATGATTGTCAAGAGGGCAAAGGAAAGGACGAACATTTGACCTGTGCTCCCACTAGGTGGACCAGTCGAAGTATCAACCACCTCTTTGAACAGCTGTGGTTCGGATGCTAGGTTTTAGGCTATAATGCCCTAAAAATCCGGGGAACCGAATTTAATTTCCAAGTGGTTAGAGATTTTTACCTTTCCATCCGATCCGAAAATACCAGAACCAGGGACGGTGAGGTGTATTTCTATTTTGATAAATCATAAAATAATCGTCCGGGGGAACGGAGAACCTGGTGAAGAGAATTCCGGGACAAGGTGCGATTGTGCGATATCCAGGTTGTTGCATTTAAGTTGGGCTGACTGCTGCTCTGGGAATGCCGGGTCAAATCGGGAGACCTTAAAGTCAGCGACCTGCCTGAGTCAGCTCTAGGTCCGGAGGTGCGTCATGCATATCATCATTCGGATATTAAATCTAGAATGGGCTGGACGATATCTAGCCATGGTAGCGGTGGTGAGGTCAATTTCGGTAGAAGATCAGCCGCGTCAAAAAGAGAAAACTGGAGAAAGCATATGTTTTTCCCCCTTAATTCAAAGAGGGAATTCTGGACGACTAGCTTGGTGAAGACCGATTATTCCAGCTTCTACGGTAGGCGAGGTGGATTTTTCCAAAAAGGTTGATGGGGTAGAGAAGATTAACCTTCCTACAAGATCTTAGTGGCTTAGGCTCGGACAATGCAAGTATTGAGAGTAAACTAAACTCACGTTATCTTAAACATGTCTCCAGTTTGAAAATATGTTCGTTGAAGATTAGACTCTTTTCCGATGCAAATCTCAAGTGCCCGCGAATGGCTGACCTTAGACTTATTTATTGGCAAGAAAAGAGTGATTCTATTAACTTGTCGCCATTTTTTCAGAAGTCTCGAGGAAATGGAATTGCGGGTGTCGGTAAGATTAGATTGCATTACGAAAATGGGGCTTGGAGAAATTCGTTGCTTCGCCACCGGGATGATGAGGGGGGACTTCTATAGAACAGTTAAGCTAAGATAGTGTCAAGGGCCAGGCCACCGGCTATAAGAGATCTCGCGTGAGAGGAAATCACATCATCGTCACTTCTGAGAACCCAATCAGCCCAGAAGTAGATCAAAGTAGCCAAACCCCTCCTGGTAAACCATAGAGTTGATAACATGTTCAATGATATATAATGGATGATGAAGGTAATCAACAAGCTAGACAGTAATGGGGTGCTGGGGTGGTGATTTGTAAGTAAAATAATCTCCAAAATGATGTTTTAACCTACCGGTATGTTGTAATTGAAGCCACCTTTCCTTTCAGATACACTGGCACAAATACGCTTGTTAACCCCTCCCCGTTAAGCCGAAGTGAATAGACAATACGAACGAAAAAAACACCTTTTAAATGAAAGGGCCTTTGGGGGATAAATTACCCTGTGGCTTTGTTTCCCACCTGTAGAAACAAAAAAAACTCGAGGGTCACGTGGACGAAACCCGCTCAAGTTGTCCTTTCCACGTTCTACATAAAACGGAACACTTACTCCTAGCAGCTCCCTCTTTAATACAGCCCGTAAACCCTCCTTCGACCCCTGTCCTAGCAATTTACTCTATCGTCCTCAGCCCGAGCAATATGTCGATCTAATCTCTGATTAATTTATTTGTTCATTCGTTCCTCCGCCGGCTTCTCGGCTCCTATGTCCGATCCTCTAAGAATGCCAGTCGTAGCCTGGCTAAAAACTCAAAGCACCCGCCGTCAAAAGAAAGGTTATACCTCCCTACCCCGCTCCCCAGAGAAAATGCCCCTCGCCCATACACGCCAAACTACTCCTCGCCTTCCAGTCCCGTCCTCTATCCCGCTCGGTGTCTCCACCTACAACGCTACATAGGATTTCCGAGCCTAGTCCCCTGTATTCTCGAATCGGAGGTCATCTACTCCTCGGCACACAACGTCCCCACTGACACCTGAAGGCGTTCGTGGTGAGACACAATCTTGGACAATCCACAGCGAGAGCTCCCTTAGAGGAAATCGAGGCGATTCCGGTATATAGGTCAGCCTAGGCTATATAAGCCAGGCCAGCACACCAGGAAGCGGATGCTAACCCTATACAGCCCATAGCTGGGCCATACTAGGTCCCAGATAATTTCGACATGCTGGGCCCGATTTCAATATAGCCTGGCCTAACTGGCCAGTTGGTAACACTGGGTACGACAATAATTTAGCTCTACGATAAGAAGCAATCCCATCTCCAGACTAAGGAGAAGACGTTGAGATCAAGTGGACCGGAGAAAAAAGAAAAGAAAAATAACAACAACAAGGGTCGGGGGTTTATGCAAGTGATTCTCGACCCTACAACACCCACCCGCCATTCGGAGTTCCCACGGATCATCAGCGCATTTACACATACCGAAACAGCTATGCAAAGAAAAGGAAACCCCAGATCCTTAACCCTGCCCACTTCTAGAACTCGCCCTAAGCCCAAACCCCCCAGCCCTCATTAGCCTTTTCATGTCAGAAATAAGCCCACACCACTCGGCAGAATACAACCTTTCAAAGCAGCAGAAGGAAAAGAGCACACTTCTAGCCCGACCAAAGACGTAATATCGGGTCGAACCGAACTGGAGTCTACCTTTACCCACAGTCTTCCCAGGGCGTGGGGATGAAGGAAGGAATACCGATCCACGGCGGGTAAATCTACACCGTACAAGGGATCTACAAGGCCCTGCATGGTTCAGGGAAGCATGTCCGTTCCACACCGGAGAAAGAAAGTATAGGCTTCATCCCCGCAACACAACACCCTCGCCAAACCACCTAAGGATGGGAAGAATGTTTCCAGCAATCATCTCCCATTCTCACGAGTCGGCTGAATCCACATGCGTCATCTACTCCTTTAACAAAACCCTTCTAGATCATAAAACAAGAAGCCAGGCACGAAATGAAAAACTAAATACCAATTGACTCGGAAACAAACGCAGCGAGCAAGAAGGATACTAAATAGTATAAGTGAATTCTAGATGGTTCTCGAGAAGCTTGTCTAGTGTACCCTCCTTATGCTGTCTGTTCTTCTTCTTAAAGTAAACCGTCATGCAAGCTAAAAGTAGCAAAGTCAGGAGCTGAGTGCCTATAGTGGCCCAGAGTCCATTACGGTAGTCAGGGGCATCCTTCTCTCTGAACACAGTGCTAGCAAAAACACCTCCGATGGCGCCGAAGCCAATTTGTAATGCCGTGCCGACACTGCGCTTAGAGTTCATGCGGATGTTGTTCGCTTGGTAGGCAAGCACTGCCGGAACGTTGTTCTGTGCGCCAGCCAAGCAAACGAAGACGCCAAAGTAGCGGACGCCATGGTCGCTAGAATACGCTGTCATACTCAAGCCGGCAATGACGAGCAGGGCGCCAAGTGCGATAAACGGCGCTCGAAGACGACTCTTGTCAGCCCACCAAGCAAGAGTGAAGCCGACCACCACTGCTGGAATATACGGCAGAGCGGACAGGATCTGGGACATGCCCGTGGAATACCCCATTCCTTTGAGAATGATTGGTAGGAAGTAAGCTAGTGCGTAGGGTGGGACGGCACCGTTCATAAACATCAAGGCGCTTTTTGGGGAAAACGTGAGCTTTGTGCAAATTTAAGTGGCCTTGAGCAAGTGGGGAAAAGAAACTTACTAAACCCAGAGCTTCCAATCTGCGAGGTGGTGCACTACTATGCCCCAGGTTATGGGATCTGCTTGAGAATCATCACGGTCTCGGTTGATACGAGATTTGATAATATCCACCTCAGAGACTGTTAGGAACGGCTTGCGGCGTTGGAGGAGCTTGTCTGGAAAGTCGATGACAAGGAAGTATGCCAGTAGAGCAATGGTGATGGTAATAACACCCTCCTAGGATTTTTATTAACACAGCGATCATGAAAAACATTCCTTGATGTCTTGGAACTTACAATTATAAAGATCCACCGCCACCCAGCTAGTCCTTGAATTCCGTTCATTTTCGTAAGCCCGTAGACCATAATTGACGAGAATCCACTAATGAGAGTAGTGAAGAGGTAGAATCCAGCAAGTCTACCATAGCGTTAGTAATTCCATGTATTGGAGAAATCGACCTTTGAAAGGGGTGGGAAGGAAGTTTCATACCGTTGTTGCACTTCATACCGGACATACCATGAGCAGATCAAGTAGACACACCCGGGGAGGAATCCTACAGAACAAAAAAAGAAAAAAATCAACCACTTTCTTGTCTCCTTTTATCCGCCCAGAAGGTGAAAAACTCACCGGACTCAAAGAACCCCAATAGAATACGACAGAAGACTAATATCCTCCAATCTTTAATGAACCCCATCCCAATCGTCACAACCCCCCAGGAAAATGCAATTGAACTCAACCAAACTGCAGACCCAACCCTCCTGAGAACAAGGTTGCTGGGGAGCTCGAAAATAAAATACTACCATTTAGCATATTAGTTGGCCAATTTTCGTCCTAAAACTTTGTAGGGAAAGAAATAATAATTTCCTCACCGGGATGAAAAACACCAGCAGAACAATGGAATACCGACTTCCTATATTGAGCTTCAAACCGGCCGTCATACCAGCGATAGCCGCGCCGGCCATGTTTACCCGATCTACGAGGGCAACAGAATATAGTGCCGCAAGAATAGGAAGGAGACGAATATCAACCTTGCGGCTGTATTACTCATCAGTTTAACTAGAGCGATAGATAAAAACGGCAGATATTGGAAAACCCACATAATCTTCTTCTCATAAGCCGTATCGATCCCAGATTCTGCCATGGACGAAGTTTGAGGCGGGGTAACGGGTCTCTGATTGTCGGCCTCATTGTAAATTACCTTTTCGCTAGACATAGTTGAATTCTGTAATTTCCTGCCTTATCTCTTAGTTTGTTCGTTAATTGTTTAGCTGTTTAGTAGTCGCCGGCGAGGCGGGGTCTGAGAAGAGGAAGGAGGAATAGGGATGAAAGTGGAAATGAAAATGAAAAATTAACCAGATGGAAGATTGAAAGAATTCCCCCGCCTCATTAGACAGGAGGAAATGGAAGCTTGGGATTTCACGAACTTATATTTTATACTAGTAGATGGCCCACTCCACCATTTACTTCCACCCACCCACTCATCCATCTATTCATCTAATTAACAAGAAAGAGCTGTCCGTTCGCACAGAGGGGGAGTAGGAACACAAAGGGCAGGGAAGGCAGGAGGGGGGGATATACGGCGCGTACTCCAGCACAATCGCCATTATTTGCCGGTGTTCTCACCTAGAAGTGGCTTGCTAACGGTCATTGATCGACTTTCGGTCGTCAGTTTGTACTGGGCAACTAAAACTTACCTTTCAGCTTATACACTGTATGTAGTGACTGGCGCTAAGAGTTATACCTTGATGGCATCGGATTGTGGGATTATTGTATGATACCGATATGGCGCTATTATTATTATTGTGGGTTCCACTATCGACCCAAATTCCCAAACTAAGAATAGCCTTTTCTTGGAGAAGTATGATGTCATTTTCTCTGGTGTTTAAATGATAAATTAGAACTGGGCTATGGTCTTTGCTTTCACTTAAGATCATCTAGGAAGTCGCCGTTAGATGTCATGCATCCTCATCAAAATTGATCAAATAGCTCACCCCAATATGGCTCCGGTGGTTGGTTTTGGAGGCGCTAATAAACTAGAAACAAGAAAAAAGCGATTAGAGTCTTTACAAAGAGGTTCTTTGCAAAACCGCTAGAGGAATTATTTTAAAGCTTATTTTCTCCATGCTGATGATTCGGTATTCCATGATTTTCCAAGAACCCCGGGCTGAGGGCGGGTTTTGGTCGACCAGCACAGTACAGTAGTGTACGGCCTTGGCCTCCCATAGGGAAAACTCGATCCACGGGCTATGGCCTTGAGAGGCCCCGCAACTAGGGATCTAGGGAAATGAACCTCGGTAGAGCTTAGAGCTGGAGATTTAGAGGGCCGGTGAGTACAGTTTTTCTTGAATTATAATAATATTATTATCATAAGAAACGATATTTGTCCCCTATGCTATCCTATAACCTCGGCCAATTTAGAGTGACCCCAGTCCCAAGGGTTCTTGCTTTATTGCTCCGGTGTGTCCGTAAAAATCGCAAAGATCAATTCCCTTGTCATGCAAGGTTAGTGAGCAGAAAGCACCAAAGGTTGGAAAACCCCCTTGCAGACCGAGAGTCTAAGAACCTATAGTTTATTGAAAAGAAAAGGGCATGTATGGGGGCAAGATCCAGCAAAACAAATCTAATGTCATAAATCTATCCTGGTGTAGTAACTTTAATACCGATGCCAGAACCTTTCAATCTTGGAACAGACTGTATCCTCCTTTTTTTCCTCTTACTTGCAATCCACACTTTTACCCCTTCGTTTGCCTTATATTGGTCTCCTGTCTTGGTACAACTATTTACTTGGTTCAACATACCTTGTTTAAGATGTCTAATTACATGGAGTTACATAGTTTAGTTTTCCAGATATTCTTCTCTCCCGATCCCTCTGAACCTTGTCTTGCCACCCTTAGTTTCCGATTTTTATAGACACACACGAGTATGATATATGCATCACTAAAGCAATCAAATGGGGGATCCTAATTGGGAGTGGTGACTCCAGGTTGGCCTTGTCACAGTACCAGCAACAGCTGAGCAAATAGAGACCGTTGCCAAGGGGGTAGGGGGCGGCCCTCAATATACGATGCTCGTCCAAGTACCGGTGCCACTTTCGGGGTCATATGAACACTTTATAGCCAATCAAAGGGAGAAATCAGGTTGAGTCGCTCCACTCGCTCTGTTTGCTTTGATGGTTTTCTCTTTTTTTCTTCCCTCTGCTGTTGGCGCTCGAGTATAGCCTAACCCAAATTCCAAAACGCCCCCCCCTCCGCAACGGTCTCCATTGCGATCTCTAAGTTACTTGAGAGACTAATGCTTAGATTGTTCCTCTAACCACGGGCACTTGAGCACTAGACAGGGTGACCGGGGAAAGGGGAGAATGGCCTATGCTTCGGAGGCGGTACCCACCGTACCTTGTGCTGCGCAGTGGCACCCCGTCATCCGAATAGTCAAAATCTCGAGTAGCAACTAACTTATCCGGGACAACAAAAAATCTAGGAGAGTAAAATGGTGGATGGAGTTTTATCACCAATTTCAAAAAGGTCCGTCAGTGTTAGAATTTCTCAAAGGTTTTTTTCATCCTGAACGCAATCTCCTACGGCTTACTTTCCTACATTTAGCTATAAACCTTACTCCTCTCAGTTAGGGAGCTAGTACGAAACCCTTTAGTTCTAGCGAGAGAGGAAAATATTGAGAATGTTGGAGAATTGACAGCTGACGAGCTTTCTGAAATTAATAATATTTCAAAAATCACATTGAATGAGAATTGAGTAGTGACAACCAACGGCCATCCATTCTAGGGTCCAATTAAGGAGTAGAGCAACAAAAACAGAGACCCGAGATGAGCGGGGGGCTTTGGTAAACAGTCCGATAGTACTCAATACTCAATTTCCTTTCCCATTACCGAGCTCTCCTCTTGATGCCCCCTAGAAAAGCTCTCAAATGGGCGCAAAAAGTTCAACATCCCTCCATGAGTCCGAAAGGTCCATTCGTAGGAATTAACCAGAATCTGGAGCCAGTATACATTGGTAGCTCCACTAGCAGTGAGGGGGATGGTTGTAGGGAGGACAAAAAAAGACAAGAACATTTGAACTGTGTTTCTACTAAGTCGACCAGTCGTGGTACAATATCAACTGTTTCTTTGAACAGCTGTGCCCCGGAAGCTAGCTATAATGCCCTAAAGATCTGGGAAACCTAATCTATTTTCTAAGCGGTTAGAGATTTCTACCTTTCCATCTGGTCCGAAAACACCAGGGCCAAAGACAGTGAGGTGTATTTGGATTTTTAATAAATCTTAAAGAATCGTCGGGGGGGGAATGGAGAACCTAGTCAAGAGAAATCCAGAACAACAGGGCGCGGCTGTGGGTATCCAAGTTGTCGCGTTTAAGATGGGCTGGCTACTTACGCTGGGAATGCAGGGTCAAAATCGGGAAGCCTGAAAGTCAGTGACCCGTGCTTTCTGCCTGAGTTAGCTGTGAAACCGGATGTCCATCATACCAGATCATTCGGATGTTGGACCCGGAGCGGGCTGGACGATACATAGCTATGGCAGCAGTAGCCTAGTTAGCTTAGGTAAAGAGTTAATTGGATCAGTGGCGCCAAAAAAAAGAAAAAGAGAGAGGAAAGCATAGGTGGTGCGGATTATTCCAGAAAGGTTGATGGGTTAGGGGTTACCCTTATAAGATCTTGGTGTCCTGGGCCCTAATGATGCAAGTATCATTAATTCAATAATAATAATAATAATAATATTAAATTTTTATACTATCATAGCTAAGCCAGTCCTAGAATCTAGCTAGTGTACCATCGAGCGTAAACCAAACCCACGCCACCCTAAACGTCTCCCCAGTTTTCAAATATGCTCGGTTGAAAATCGGCCATTGAAGTGTTGAGAAACTTCGGGATTAGGGATGCAAATCCCAATTGTCCATGATGTATTACTCATTAGCAAGAAAAGAGTAATTTTATTAACTCATCACTATGATGTCAGAAGACCGGAAGAAATGGAATTGCGGGTACTGGTGTGATTATATTGTGCTACTAGTATAAAAAAGAGACCTGGCGAAATTCGATTCTTCACCGCCGGGATGGTGAAGGGGGGAAACTTCCATAGAACAGTTAAGCTGAGATGGTGGCAAAGGCCAGACCACCAGTTGTAAGGGATCTCGGGTGAGAGGACATCATATCACCTTCACCTCTGAGAACCATTCAACCCAAAAGCAGACCAAACCAGCCAAACCACTCACCAATAAACCATAGAATTGATAACATGTTCAATGATATAAAATGGATGATGAAGGGAATTAGCAAGCCAGACAGCAGTAGTATGCTGAGGTAACTTAGTAATTTATAGGTTGGTAAAATAATCTCCAAAATGATTTTTGAGTTCTATGATGTAATCGAAGCCGCCTTTCCTTTTAGATAGACTTTTGTAGACAAGCTTGTCAGCCCCTCCCCGTTAGCTCGAAGTGAGTCAATAACACGAAAATAAAGAACGAAAAAAAACCTCTTGCTTTGTTTCCCACCGGTAGAAACAAAAAAATACTCGAGGGGTCACGTGGATGAAACCTGCTCAAGTTGTCCTTTCCAAGTTCCGTACAAAATGAAACACTTACTCCCAGCAGCTCCTTACTTGGTTGGACGGCGCCCGGAGCCTGAAACGGGTCCCTTCAATGCCCCCAGTAAGCATAGTAACCTAGGGGCGGGTTTTAGGTGTCTACAACAATGCGGCTGAGTGTCTTCTGATCACCATTTGCAAGGGTTGAGATGGTGATCAAAAAAGCGCCACGGATTAGTGGGTAAAGTACAGGACACCTGAAACCCGCCCCTAAGTTACTATGTTGGCTGGAGGCATTGAAGGGTCCATTTCAGACTCCGGGCACACTCCAACATAAGCAACGTCCGGTCTTGGCGAAAAACCGTATAACTCGAGAAAATACGGTAATACGAGATAATACGGTACCAAAGCGAACCGAACCGGGGTCTACCCTTACCCCTCAATATTCTTCTAGGGCAGCTTCCACACATGTAAAAACCAAAACAAACTGCCGAGACTTGAAACAATGTACTCTGCCATGTCGATAACTGGGCATTATATCTTGCCTGCTTGGCAGCAGCAGGCGAGGCGAGTCGTTTTTCGTGATTCTTGGCGCGGGGTTTCACACCAAAAGCGTGGGAGGAAGGAATACAGATGCCGGTGCACGGCAGGTATATTTATCCACTACAGGGAATATACAGCGCCCTATGTGGGTTCGGGAAACATACCCGCCCCACACTGGAGAAAGAAAGCGCATCCTTTACCCCCGGAACCGACATCCGCACCAAACCGCTTAAGGATGGGAAGATAGGCATTGGAAAAATGCTCTCAACAATCTTACATTCTCATAAGTCGGTTAAATACATACATGTCGTCTACTCTTTTGGCAGGACCTCTCTAGGGCACAAAACAAGAAGCTAGGAATCGTGAAAAGAAAAACTAGGTACTCGGGGACCCCGAAAAACGTAGCAAGCAAAAAGGAAACTAAATGGTATAAGTGAACTCTGGATGGTTCTCAAGAGGCTCGTCCAGAGTCCCCTCCTTATGCTGTCGGTTCTTCTTCTTAAAGTAAACCGTCATGCAAGCCAAAAGTAGCAAAGTAAGCAGTTGACATCCTATAGCAGCCCAGAGTCCATTACGGTAGTTAGGGGCATCCTTCTCTCTAAACACAGTGCTAGCGAAGACACCTCCTATGGAGCCGAAGCCAACTAGTAATGCTGAGCTGACACTACGCTTAGAGTCCATGCGGATGTTGTTCGATTGGTATGCCATTAGTGCTGGGGAGTTGCTAAGTTGGCCGGCCGCGCAAATGAAGGTACCAAAGTAGCGGACACCATGGTCGCTAGAATACGCTGTCATGCTCAACCCTGCAATGGCGAGCAGGGCGCCAAGTGCGATAAACGGCGCTCGAAGACGGCACTTGTCAGCCCACCAAGCGAGAGTGAGGCCAACCACCAACGCGGGAATAGGCGGCAGAGCGGACAAGAGGAGAGACATGCCTGTGGAGTATCCCATACCTTTGAGAATAGTTGGTAGGAAGTAAGCTAGTGCATAGCCTGGGAAGGAAGTGTTCATAAACATCAAGGCGCTTTTTTGGGAGAAAACGTAAGTTTGGTGAAACTTTAAGTGACGCTGAGCAGACAGGGATAAGAAACTTACTAAACCCAGAGCTTCCAATCTGAGAGGTGGCGCACTACTATGCCCCAAGTTATGGGATCTGCTTGAGAATCATCACGATCTCGGTTGATACGGGATTTGATAAATTCCACCTCAGAGACTGTTAGGAACGGCTTGCGACGTTGGAGGAGCTTGTCTGGGAAGTCGACGACAAAAATGTATGCTAGTAAAGCAATGGCGACGGTAATAACACCCTCCTATGATATTTATTAACACAGTGATCCATGAAAAAACACTCGTTGATGTCTTTTAAACTTACAATTATAAAAATCCACCGCCACCCAGCTAGTCCTTGAGTTCCGTCCATTTGCATAAGCCCGTAGGCTAGCAATGCCGAGAATCCACTAGTGCTACTAGTGAGGAGGTAGAATCCAGCAAGTCTATCATAACCTCAGTAATCCCGTATAATTGAGAAATTGATTTATGAAGGGGGTGGGAAGGGAGTTTCATACCGTTGTTGCACTTCGTACCGGACATACCATGAGCAGATCAAGTAGACACATCCAGGGAGGAATCCTACAGAACGGGAAAGAAAGAAATCAACCACCTTTCTCGCCTCCTTCCATCTGGCCAGAGGCTGGAAATCTCACCTGCCTCAAAGAATCCCAACAGAACACGACAGAAAACCAACATCCTCCAATCTTTAATGAACCCCATCCCAATTGTTACAACCCCCCAGGAAAAGGCAATTGAACTCAACCAAACTGCAGACCCAACCCTCCTGAGAACAAGGTTGCTGGGGAGCTCGAAAATACAATACTATCCATCCAGCATATTAGCTGGCCAACCTTCGTCCCAAAACTTAGTAGGGGGAGAGAAATCAAAACTTCCTCACCGGGATGAAATACACCAGCAGAACAATAGAAAACCGACTTCCTATATTGAGCTTCAAATCCGCTGTCATACCAGCGATAGCCGCACTACCCATGTTTATACGGTCCACTATGGAAATGGAATAGACGGCCGCGAGAATCAGAAGGAGGTGAAGGTCAACCTTGTGGCTGCATTACGCACCATTTTAATTAGAACGGTTGATAAAAAGATGGCAAATATTGGAAAACACACATAATCTTCTTCTCGCGAGCTGTATCGACTCCAGATTCTGCTATGGATGAAGTTTGAGGCGAAGTAGCTACTCCCGGATTGTCGACCACATCACTACTAACCTTTTCGCTAGACATAGCTGAACTCTGTAATTACTAGCCTTTTTTCTCTTAATTTGTTCGTTAGCTGTTTAGCTGTTTAGTAATCACCGGCGACATGAGGTGTGAGAAGAGATAAGAGGAATAAGGATGAAAATGAAAATGAAAATGCAAAATTAGCTAGGTAGAAAATTGAAAGAACTCCCCTACCTAATCAAACAGAGGAAAATAGTCTTGGGGGCGAAGGGAAACCTGGGATTTCACGAACTTATATATTACACGACCACTGGAGGGCTAATATCTGCTAGTAGATGACCCACCCCACCCTTTACTTCCACCCATCCATACATCCATCCATCCGTCAATCGACCTGGCGGAAGGGAACTACCATGTGCACAGGGGGGGAGTAGGAAAGTAAAGGGTAGGGGGGAGGGGGGTATACAACGCTTACTCTAGCAGCACGCATGTGCTAGTTTTCTCACCTAAAAGTACCTAGCAAACTGGTCATTGGTTGGCTTTTGTTGATCAGCATGTTCTAGATTACCAATCATAAAATTAGGCTATGTTCGGTAGAGAGTGTATTGCGATCCTTATTGTTTCTATGTCGCCCGGAGGCGTCCTATATATACACAAGCTCGACTACAGGAAAAACCTTTCTTCAACTTCGTCCAAGTCCTCTGCTTCCGCTCCATCACCACCACCTTCTTTCTAGACAACACTCTCAAACTTCTTCCAAAACATTCTCTCCCTTAATCCCTTGCCTCCGCCTCGTCTACTTACAGAGTTTTCCTTGTTTTTCCCATCCCTAACATTCCTGATACCTTCAGTAGTTTCCCTACCATCCTGGTGTGACACTCGCCTGTTCCACCTCCTAGCCAACCTTAGTTCCAAACCTTCGGCACCTCCTAGTGCCAGTTTCTGAATCTTCCCAAAACATCTCCGGTGCACCTAACCTCTCGCCTATACACACCATCGCTTCAACTCCCATATCCTTTAAAAATCTCCAAACAAAACTTCTCCTGATTCAAATATTCGGTGCAGTAGGTATTGTAGATACGGAACCCTCGGGAAATTTTTCAACAACCAAAACCTACCCTTCCGCCTATGCCAGCCCAAATCCCTAAACTGGGAATACCTTTTCTTAAGAAGGCATAACGCGATTTCTCTGGTACTTATGATTAGCTAAAATTGGTCTATGATCCTTATTTTCCACCTAAGATCACCCCAGAAGCCATTGTTGTTGGAGCCTGCATTGATGGTCTCACGCATCCCCCCAATCTCCGGCGCCTCAACATGATTCCGGTAGTTGATTTTGAAGGCGTCAATAAAATAGAAAGATAAAAGTGATCAGAGGCTTTACGAGGGACGCTGTAAGAAACTGCCAAAGGAGCCATTTTAAAGGGTGTTTCCCCCGAATGCTGCTAACTCGATAAACCATGATCCCCCAAGAGCTTTGGGCGGAGAGCATTTTTTGGTTGACCAGAACCATACAGCACTATACGGTCTTGGCCCCCCATAGGGCAAAATAGCTCCACGGGCTATTGTCTTAAGACGCCACTACTCGTAATTGAACGACGTTTCTGAAAACGACCACTATTTCATGACACCGAGATCCAGGAAAAAAAGTTGAATTTTTGTGGTAAGCAGTAGTAATTGTGTTCACAGACGTCATTAAATTACAAGTTATATGTAGCACTAAGACAACCAAAAGGGGAATCCTGATTGGGAGTGGTGATTTCAGGTTGGCCTTGTCACACTACCGGCAACCACTAAGCCAATAGAGACCATTGCAGTAGCTCTCAAGAATATCCAATACTATTATAATACAATACAAGTACCAGTCCCACTTTCGGAGCTAGCCAAGATTACCTGAACACTTTCTAGCTCATCGGAGGAGAGGGGGGGGATCAGGCTTGGTTGCTCCCCTTCGCTCGGTTTGCTTTGATGGTTTTCTCTTTTTCTCTTCCGTCTACCGTTGGTGATCAAGCATAGCCTAACCCCATTCCAAAACACCTTGGAAACAGTCTCCATTACGATTTCTAAGACACTTGAGAAACTAATGGTTAGTTCATTCCCCTAAGCACGGGCACTGGGTAGCGGCATTGGGGAAATGGGAGAATGGCTCATGCGTCACAGGCAGTACCTCAGTATTCAGTACTAGTATCGCACAATCGCATCCCGTTATCCAGATAGTTGAAATCCCGAGTAGGAATTATCAGGAGCAACCAAACATCTAAGAAAGTAAAGTTGTGGGAGGGTCTTATTTGAAAATCGGCATCGAGCGATCATTGAGCAGTGAGAACTAGCGACATCTCTTCTAAGGTCTAAATAAGGACCAGGACAACAAAACTAGATGCCTGAATGAGCTCGGGGTTTTGGTAAGCATTCCGGCGGTATTCAATATACAATTCCCTTTTCCCATTACAGAGCTCTCCTCCCAATGCCACCTAGAAAAGCTCTCAAATGGATGCAAGAGATTCAACATCCTTCCTTAAGTCCGAAAGGTCCATTCGTAAGAATCAACCAGAATCCAGAGTTAGTATATGTTGGTGACTCTACCGCTAAGGGTATTCAAAGTCACTGACCCTGAATTTAAGTTGAAAATCGGAGTACGCTAGTGAGGGAGGCTAGCCAAAAAAGGCTAGCCCACCTTGATATCCATAGTTAAAGGTTCACGTTTCGAACAGGTACTTGTACCTCGATGCCTATTTCAAGCCCCCAGTTGATGTTGTCTGTGCTGTTCTCCAGAACCACACATCTCTAAGCCACGCAATTTATGTCGCCACCCTACAACCAATCCTACCTGATACACTTTTTCTCTATTTTTTCCTTCTGCTTAAATTCCTTCTGTTTCTCCCTATTTTTTCTTTTTCTCTTTCTTCCTAGTGTAATTATTTTTATTAATTACTGCTTGGTTTTTTTCTCATATCAATACTAGGGCAATAGGCTCAAATAGCAGCACCAGGGACAGTGAGGTGTATTTCTATTTTGAGAAACCTTAAAAAGTCGCCCGAGATAAAGGAGAACCTGAAAAAGACAAATCTGGAGCAACAGGGTGCGGGTGTAGGATATCCAGGTTGTCGCATTTAATATGGGCTGGCTTCTTGCGCTAGAAATGCAGGGTCAATATCGGGAAACCTGAAAGTCAGTAACACCCATTTTTCTGCCTAAGTCAGATGCGAGCCAAAGTGCATCATAGGGTAGAAATAGAAAACTCGTGGGGTCACGTGGACGAAACCCGCTTAAGCTGTCCTTACCACGTTCTGCAGAAAACTGAACACTTACTCAGCAGCTCCCTCTTTTACACAGCCCGCAGACCATCCTTTGACCCCCACCCTTCCGATTCTCTCTATCGCCCCCAGCCCCAGAAATATATCTACTTAATCTCTCATTCATTCGCTCCTCCGCCGGCTTATCCTCAGCCCCTGTTCCCGATCCTCTAAAATGCCACTCAGAGCTTGGCCAAAAACCCAGAGCTCTCGCCGTCAAAAAAAAACCTACACCTCCTTCCGCACCCAAGCCTCCCCACCCCCGCTCTCCAGGAAAAATGCCCCTCGCCTATACACACCAAACTACTCCTCGCCCTCCAGCCCTCGACCTCCGTTCCGCTCAGTGCCTCCACATACAACGCCGCATAGGACTTCCGAGGCTACTTACCTTACACCCCCGAAGAGGACGTCATCCATTCCTCCGCACACAACGTCCCCATTGACACCGCCTGAGAGCATCTGCAGTGAGGGACAATCTTAGATAACCTACATTGAGAGGTCCCTCAGAGGAAATAGAGTGTGGGATGTTCAGTTACTCCGATAGTGCTGGTAACCACACATTATCCTACTATCCTTTCGGAGATCGAGACATATGTCGGTTCTCTTTCAAGTTCACAAATTTCCCCCTTTCTCTTTCACAGATTCTCATGCTAACAGCAAGAAGACAAACATTACAAACATCTTCCGCTTTCCATCTCCTCTCTATTCCTTCCGACCCTGGGTCGATCCTGAGCGCATATCCGAAAGTTTTCTCTGAATAAAGGGGTTGCGCATGCCAAGCAGCATCAAAGCACTCCAACAGTAAGCGTTAATTCCAACAGTGATTTTGTCTGGTCTGCTTGCTGAGCCCCCATTTTTGCTGACCCCGCCCATGTTACTCAAACCAAAATCCTCAGATTTTATCATAATTAGACCTTTTTATAATCACATCTTATCACTCGAAAGCCTGCAGATATCTGCAGTCCGGCTAGGCCCGGTCAGATGAGCTTCAGAAGCCGGACTGCAGCCCACAGTCCCGACTGGCCGCTTGCGAACACTGTATGTGGGGGACTTTGCTTTCGTTGGGGGCGCTGCCCTACTTCTCTATGGTACCACTATCCAGACAAGGGATGTTGATTTTGGTATTACGGCGGAATCCATGGATGCCTTTACAAGAGCCGCTGCCACGGATACCAGATTCTCCCAGTTCACCCTAGGTTGGGAGTACCGCTTGACCTTCGGGATAAATGTCGGAATTGATTTCCTTGAGATTGGTGGTGGCTACCGTGAGAACTCGAATAAACGGTCCTTGTGCTATGTAGTCCGAAATTTCCTCCTCTGGAAAAGGGGTCAAAACCACACCAAAAATCTGCCCCCCCGAGACCAAAAAAAGGAAAAAATACCAGACCTTACTAAGAGAGGCAAGTCCAACGTCCTAGCACAAGGACTGTTTATTCGAGTCTTTACGGTACCTCCATCAATTACAAGCCTATTGCGTGGACGGCACCCTGCCGGTGGCCAGTCTAGTCGACCTGGTGCTCACGAAAGGAATAGCCTGGATTGACCGAGAATACAAGAAAGACCTAGAAGGTCTTAAGTTTGTGCTGGAGACGATGGTATGAAAGGGACAGAATTTTCGGAGACTGGAGGGTGAAGAGAGGGAATTGCTGGACCACGTTATTGAGGGCCTAGATTGTAGTGAGTAGTGATGGGCACGATCATGCTCGAGCATAAAGTTTTGGTGTGCCCCGAGCAGGATTTATGCTCGAGCATGGGCCAAATTCTCTGCTCGAGCATGATTGTGCCCATCACTAGTAGTGAGGGAAGACAAGTGCATAGGGTTATAAGAACCCTGTTGTGAGTGTGACAAGGCCTCTTCTTATTTTCATAGGCGATGTGAGGGCTCAGGCTCAGCACAAATTGGCTGGTGTCATAGACTTGGTTTTCTAGGGGACTGTGGGTGTGTACTCTGGTATGGTCATAAAGGTCGGAAAACCTTGGGTGGCGAAACAAGGATTTGGAGTGAAGATGGATAAGGGGTAGTGGAAAAATTGGGGTGTTCCATGGCACTATTAATCTGGGGTAGTTGCACTCTGTGCGAGGCTGTTATTCGACTCTTATGAAAATTGTGTAAGGCTAAGGTGAGACCAAGGGAGAGGGTATCAAGCTCTCTTGAATAGTTCCTTTAGGGGGCTTATAGAAATGAAGAGATTGAACTGCATACTGGTACTCAAATATACCAACTCCTTCAATCCGGATTTCAGATGTCCGCCAAGCACAGAATTTTTCCTCTGATGCAAACTGCCACCTAACTACCCCATATGATCCTGCAGATCCTTTCCCTCCACCCTTTACGACCATAAGCTACCCAAGTAAGGAACAAAGAGAAAGGTGAAATGGCGAAAATATTCTGTTGCACCTTGCGCTGAGATATGTATCATACCTTGTTGATGACAAGTTTGTTCCAAGACCGGCATTATAAAGGTATGATGCCATACCCGCCGCCGTTTTCCATGGTATTATTATACTTGGATGTGAAAGTTTCTTTGCTTGGAGCCACGTGCGCATTTTTTGCACCTCGTTCATCGGCTTAGAACCAGTATTTGAACGCTGTCCTTCAACAACCAATGACATCGCCATCGCCATCACTTTCACCTTCCACCACCACCCCCGCCAACAAAAACCCACAAGATCAACCGTGTGCATCGGAATTCTGATTCTCCTCATCAGCGCGGGTAGTACAGAGCACAGTGGCCCCCTCTTGGTCACCAAGTCCTGCTTCCTTGCACTCTGTTTATTCTGTTCTAAGCGCTTTCGATCACCCCTTCATCATGGTTGGAAAATATGCATTGAACTAGATAGGTGTTCCAGTATTTACATCACATGTATGCATGACTTACCCTCCCTAACGATACTGTAACCCAGTTCTCATAGCTAATAGGGCTGAGTTAGACAGTGGATATCCTAGTGCGGAACTCACAGGTGGAATCTATATACCAAGCCTTTGTCCAAATTGGTGGATGGCTCGGGGTTGATGAATCAACCATGCCAACGTTTTGTATGGGAGGTGATCTGCCGGAATACCGCTCTGTCCAGCGATTGAAGAGATACAATGAATCGTTGTATATTAGCCTCTGCGCTGAGGAGTCCTACCGTATTTTAGTCAATACCAAGAAGGTCCAAGTCCCTCACGTCCTGACCTACAACAGCGCATTGGTGGAATCCGAATTCCATCCCAACGCCTCAGATAGAAGTGTGAAGCCTTATCTTCTCACTGATGAAAAAATCAAATTCGTGGGGGATCCGCCGATCACATTTTCTGTCTTCATACCAACCATCCCAGAGTACATAGACTCGTGTCTCGATATTGTCCACGATAGGGAATATGTCAAACACAAATCGCATGTTCTTCCACAAATGGGGATGGGCTATGCCAAACACAGACTGTGTGCTCTACCGCAAATGGACATGGACCTTTTGGCCCGGTATCTAGTTCTCCACTTCCCGCACCAGCAAGATAAGCTTCTAGCCAAGGTCATGGATCGCAAGCAGTTGGCTGAATACTTTACTGAGGGGGAGCGGCGCCAAGAGAGAAGGATGGAAAGAATAATGGAGAGACGGGCGAAACATACGGGTGATTCAAAGCCCCTTCCGGACATTCCCCCACAATTCCAAAATTGGACCAGATGAGTCAATCAAATTTATCTGTCTTGGGGCGGGCGTCTGTTGATAATACGTTAGGGTTCCAGCTCGCCAACTACCATTGTAGTTATATTTATGTTTCTGTAAGCTTTTGAAGAGTTTGTTGCTACTCTTGCGTAATTTGTTGGAAATGTTTTCAATGGGGTCATTGAAATTGCTATGGGGCAAGTGCGCGGAGGGCTAGCGACATGTGTGGTGACCTCGATTGGGGCTGGCTTACCTTCATTATGTTTACTTTATAATATACAGAGTTTAGCCTTCCGAGCCATGATCCCCAAGTGTGATAGTTGATCAAACATCAGGACTACCAGTGTAAAAAG
The DNA here is from genome assembly GCA_003521225.1 of Tuber microsphaerosporum. Classification (NCBI taxonomy): domain Eukaryota; kingdom Fungi; phylum Ascomycota; class Pezizomycetes; order Pezizales; family Tuberaceae; genus Tuber; species Tuber microsphaerosporum. The sequence goes on along the minus strand of QOVD01000150.1, from coordinate 22,708 downwards.
GGCAATTTCACCAGCACTTCTTCTTAGGGACTGTATGATGCCTGCTTTCGTGGTGGCCATATAATATTATTATTATGATATGTATAGTTTTGCCCTGCCTGAGAATCATCACGGTCTCGGTTGATACGGGATTTGATAATTTCCACCTCAGAGACAGTCAGGAATGGCTTGCGGCGTTGGAAGAGCTTGTCTGGGAAGTCGATGACAAAAACGTATGCCAGGAAGGCAATGGCGACGGTAATAACACCTTCCTAGGATATTTGTTAACACAGCGATCCATGGAAAAAACACTCTTTGATGTCTTTTAAACCTACCATTATAAAGATCCACCGCCACCCAGCTAGTCCTTGAATTCCGTCCATTTGCATAAGCCCGTAGGCTAGCACTGACGAGAATCCAGTAATAAGATTAGTGAAAAAGTAGAATCCAGCAATTCTATCATAGCGTCAGTAATCCCGTGTAATAGAGAAATCGATTTATGAAAGGGACAGGAAGGAAGTTTCATACCGTTGTTGCACTTCATATCGCATATACCATGAGCAGATCAAGTAGATACATCCAGGGAGGAATCCTACAGAACAAAAAAGAAAAAAGAATCAACCACCTTTCTCACCTCCTTTCATCTAGCCAGAAATGAAAGCCTCACCTGCCTCAAAGAATCCCGACAGGACACGACAGAAGACCAATATCTTCCAATCTTTAACGAACCCCTGCCCAATTGTTACAACCCCCCAGGAAAAGGCAATTGAACTCAGCCAAATCGCAGGCCCTACCCTCCTGAGAACAAGGTTACTGGGGAGCTCGAAAATAATATACTATCCATCCAGCATATTAGTTAGCCAATTTCCGTCCCAAACTTAGTAGGGGGGAAAGAAATCAAAACTCCCTCACCGGGATGAAAAACACCATCAGAACAATGGAATACCGACTTCCCATATTAAGCTTCAATTCCGCTGTCATACCGGCGACAGCCGCACTACCCATGTTTATACGGTCCACTATGGAGACGGAATAGAGAGCCGCGAGAATCGGAAGGAGGCGAAGGTCAACCTTGCGGCTGCATTACGCATCATTTTAATTAGAGCTGTTAATAAAAAAAAGGCAAAAATTTGAAAACACACATGATCTTCCTCTCATAAGCTGTATCGACCCCAGATTCTGCTATGGATGAAGTTTGAGGCGAAGTAGCTGCTGCCGGATTGTCGGCCACATCACAAGTTACCTTTTCGCTAGACATAGTGGAATTCTGTAATTTCCAGCCTTCTCTCTTAGTTTGTTCGATAGTTGTTTAGCTGTTTGGTAGTCGCCGGCGAGGTGAGGTGTGAGAAGAGGAAGGAATAAAGGGAAAAATGAAAATGAAAATGCAAAATTAGCTAGATAGAAAATTGAAAGAACTCCCTTGCTAATCAAACAGAAGGAAAGGGTCTTAGGAGGAAAGGGAAACCTGGGATTTCACGAACTTATATATTACACGGCCATTGGAGGGCTAATATCTGCTGGTAGATGACCCACCCCACCCTTTACTTCCAGCCATCCATACATCC
>QOVD01000150.1:0-21079 GCA_003521225.1 Tuber microsphaerosporum | reverse complement strand
GGGGGGATGATGTGCTCTAGTACAATGCTTACTCTAGCATAATAGTCAGCATGTGCCGGTTTTCTCACCTAGAAGTACTGCACCCAGCAAACCGGTCATTGGTCGGCTTTCGTTGATCAGTATGTTCTAGATAACCAAAACCTACCCTTCCGCCTACGCCAACCCAAATTCCCAAACTAGGAATACCCTTGCTTGAGAAGATAGGATGCAATTTCTCCGATGTCTAAACGATAAACTAGAATTGGTCTATGATCTTTGTTTCCACCTAAGATTACCCAAGAAGCTGTTGTTGTTGGAGCCTAAACTGAAGATCTCACGCATCCCCATCCAATCCCCCACCGCAACATGATTCTAGTCCTTGATTTTGAAGGCGTTAATAAAATAGAAAGAAGGTAAAAGTAATCAGAGGCTTTGCGAGGAGCCCTGTGCGAAACTGTCAAACGAACCATTTTTAAAGCTGCTTTTTCCCGAGTGCCGCCAATTTGATATGCCATGATTTTCCAAGAGCTCTGGGCGGAGGGCGGGTTTTAGTCCACCAGCACCATACAGTATTGTACGGTTTTGTCCCCCCATAGCAAAAGATAGCTCCAGAGGCTGCGGCCATGAGACACCCGCAACTCGGAATCTGGGGGAATTAATCTCGGTAGACTTTTGGGTTGGAGATCTCGAGGGCCGATACGTGTAGTTTCTCTTATACTGCATATATCACAACATAAGAAACTATGCTTGTGCTCTCTAACATCTTATAACTAATAATATAATAATCCCAGTCGTAGAACGTCGTATTAGTAGTACCGAGGAGCGCAAGTAACAGGAAGCGCAATAGTATAGAGGAGCACAGAAGTGTGGACGAGTGGGCACATTAGAGCATCAACGAATGTATAAAGCACGAACGGAGACATATGCTAGCAGAGTTTTCATTACTTAAGCAGCTGTTAGCTAGCAACCTCCAATAGAAGAACATACACCTCGACATCTCCTCCCACCAACACACCTGCGCACGATCGTATCACCTCCATCAATAACCTTAGAAAAACCAAGGGCTCTTGCTTTACCCGCCACTGCTCGTGATTGAACAACGTTTGTGAACACGACCACTATTGCATAATACCGAGATCGAGGCACAAAAGCCGGATTTTTTTGCTGTAAGCAGTAGCAGTTGTGCTCACAAACGCCATGCAACTACGAGTAAGTTATATGCATCTCTAGGGCAATCAAACGGGGAATCCTGGTTGGGAGTGGTGATTTCAATTTGGCCTTGTCACAGTACCGGCAGCCACTATCGTAAGCAAATAGAGACCGTTCCCAAGACGGTAGCTCTCAAGATTATGTGATCTATTATAGTACAGGATAAGTACCAATGCCACTTTCGGAGCTGGCCAGGATACCTAAACGCTTTCTAGCCAATCAGAAGTAGGAATCAGGCTTGATCACTCCGTTCGCCCCGTTAGCTTTTATGGCTTTCTCTTTTTCTCTTCTCTGCCGTTGGTGATCAAGTATAGCCTAACTCCATTCCAAATCACCCCCCACTTAGCAAAGGTCTCCATTGCGATTTCCAAGATACTTGAAAAACCAATGGTTAGTTTATTCCTCTCTGCAAGGGTATATGTTGGTGGCTCCGCTAGCAGTGAGAGGGATTATTGTGAGGAGCCCAAAGAAGAGGAAAAACATTTGACTCGTGTTCCTACCAAGCGGACCAGCCCTAGTATCAACCGCCTATTTGAACGGCTGTAGCTCGGACGCTAGGTTTTAGGCTACAATGGCCTAAAATCCGGGAGACCGAATTCATTTTCTAAACATTATAGTTAGAGATTTCTACATTTCCACCCGATCCGAAACTACCAGGACCCGGGACAGTGAGGTGTATTTCTATCTTTAATATTCTCAAAAGAGTCATCCGAGGGAAAAGAGAACCTGACGAAGAGAAATCCGGGACAACAGGGTGCATCCAGGTTGTCGCATTTAAGATGGGCTGGATGCTTGCATTGGGAATGCCCGGCCAAAATCGGGAAGCATGAAAGTCATCTGTTGAACCCAGAGGCGCATCATACTTGATCATTCGGATATTGAATCCAGAGTGGGCTGGGCGATACCTAGTCATGGAGAGGCTATCTTAGGTGAAGAGTCAATGGCAAAAAAATACTCGTAAAGAAGGTGAAGAGGGCATAGGCGAGGTGGATTTTTCCAAAAAGGTTAATGGGGTAGGTTAGGAGTCTAGTATCGCCTCCCTACAAGATCTTGGCGTCCTGGGCTCGGATGGTGTAAGTATCGAGCGTAAACCAAACGCGCGGTAAGTTATCCTAAACATGTCTCCAGTTTGCAAACATGCTCGGTTGAAAATCATCCATCGAACTGCTGAGGACTTTCAGAATTAACTTAAACCCTTTTCCGATGTGGGTCCTAATTGCCTATGATGGATTAGCCTTGGACTTACCTATTATACTAGTAAGAAAGGAGTGACTTTTTTGACCCATGATAATTTCGCTAGAAGACCAGAAGAAAGGATAAGATTATATCGCACTATAAATAAGAGACGGTAGGGGTGGGGATTCCCATACTCGAGTAGAATAGTTAGCCAAGGAAAACGTGACAGAGGCCAGACCTCCGGTTTTGAGGGATCCCGCTTGAGAGGACATCATATCACCGTCACCTCCAAGAACCCAATCAACCAAAAAGTAGAAAAGAAGCCACAATGTCCCTCACCAATAAACCATAGAATTGATAACATGTTCAATGATATACAATGGGTGATGTTAAAAATAATTAACAAGCCAGCCAACAATGGGGCACTAAGTGCGATAATTTGTATGTTAGCAAAACAACCTCCAAAATGACCTTTTGAGTCTATGTTGCAATCGAAGCCACCTTTCCTTCAGATGCATTGTCACAGATACACTTATTAGCCCCTCCCCGTCAACTCGAAATGAACAAATAGTATGAAAAAAACACCTTTGAGTGAAAAGGCCTTTGGGGGATAAATTACCCCTTGGCTTTTGTTTTCCACGGGTAGAAATAAAAAACTCGAGGGCTCACGTGGAAGAAACCCGCCCAAGGTGTCCTTACCACGTTCTGCATAAAACGGAACACTTACTCCCAGCAGCTCCCTCTTTTACACAGCCCGCAGTCCATCCTTTGACCCCTACCCTTCCGATTCTCTCTATCGCCCCCAGCCCCAGAAATATATCTACTCAATCTCTCCTTCATTCGTTCCTCCGCCGACTTGTCCTCAGCCCCTGTTCCCGATCCTCTAAAATGCCACTCAGAGCTTGGCTAAAAACCCAGAGCGCTCGCCGTCAAAAAAAAACCTACACCTCCTTCCGCACCGATGCCTCCCCACCCCCGCTTTCCAGGAAAAATGCCCCTCGCCTATACACACCAAACTACTCCTCGCCTTCCAGCCCTCGCCCTCCGTCCCGCTCAGTGTCTCCACATACAACGCCGCACAGGACTTCCGAGGCTACTTACCTTACACTCCCGAGGAGGACGTCATCCATTCCTCCGTGCACAACGTCCCCATTGACACCCCCTGAGAGCATCTGCGGTGAGTCACAATCTTGGATAACTTACAGCGAGAGCTCCCTCAGAGGAAATAAAGGGTGCGATGTTCGGTTACCTCAGGATAGTGCTGGTATAGGCCCAGCAGCATTTGGTGGGAGCCCTCCAAAGCGAGGCAGGAGCCCGGGTAGAAGTAGAGGTAGAAATAGCGGAGCGATACCTACACCCCCTCAAACTCCAACTCCTTCCTCGTCCATATCTAGTAATGGTGATGAGGATGGTGACGACAACGAGGGCACCTACGACCACGACAACGACTATGGAAATGGAGATGTACGCGCCTACGCCCCCACCCCGCTAGACTCGGACGTCCTCTGCCCTCTTGCTAGCCGCAAAGAAGAACTCGTTGAGCTGTTCACCCTGCACGGACCGGTATACGGCGAGGAATGGAGGCTGCGCGGGGCCTATGATAAGATAAAAAAGTCGAGAGAGCGCGCACCAACTGAAGACATTGGGCTGGCAAACGAAGAGCTCATGAACGGGTATGCAAGCGGAGATGAAGGCTATAGTGAAATGTGGGCGCTCCTATTGGAGAGGGGTTGATAGATTTGATGTTGGACGCCATTGGGGGTTGAGAGGTGTGTTGATTAGTTAGGTGGGGTTAATTTATCCTAGCCCTCCTTTCTTTTGTTCTCTGTTTCCGCACTTTTCTCCTTTCCCTTGGAGATTGTGGTTTGTATGGCGTTATTTCTTGTTCTCTTGGGGCATTTCATGGGTATGTTTGGTTGTTCATAGATTGTCACTCGGTTTTAATTTCTTGTTTGTTGCTCCTGGTTTAGGCATGGGACTCTGGAATGATGGGAGTGTAGATATGTTGGGTAACGAGATAAATGTTGAAGTTTAAGTTTTCTTTCTTTTAAAATGCTAAGTTTGCTGCTCGGTTGAATTGGTAGGAGCGTTAACATATCCTTCACTGTGAAGGGAGAACTATATCCCTACCGGTATCCCACGCTGCAGCTCTCGGAGCACTTGTATAGTTCTTGCGATTCCCAACCAACTACGAGACTCGAGCGCAACCTCGTACACTCCAGAACAACGGCACCGGCTCAAAAAACGCACCCTAAGAGCCGCATCAACTACCGTAAAAACTCGCTAGGACGTTGGAGTTCCCTCTCTTAGTGAAATCTAGTGTTCTTTTTCTTTTTGTTTTTTGGTCTCGGGGGGGCAAATTTTTAGTGTTTTTCACCCCCCTTTCTAGAGGAAGAGTTCTTACGGGGATATGGAGAACACCTCGCTTCCTGGTGTGTAGTGGTATAGGTTTACAGGTGTGGCTATCTTGTGTTGTCTTTAAATTTACTGGAGGAAATAGTTTGCTATTAAAGTTATGATATAAATTTAGTATGATACGGGTGTGCCATACTATGGGCGAAAAACCTGGTCACACCAAGAGCCACCCCGACCATACCCTTACCGGACGTAATCCTTCCAAGCGCCACGCTAAATCTAAAAACTCCTTTACAATCCGCCCAAAAAGCATCCCAGAACTATACTACTGTAGCTCTATCCGGATTCGCCTCGCTGGTACAGTACCGGTACGCCCCCGCCAATGGAAAGCCATAACAGCACAACTGCCACTCTGACAACTAAAGACCTCAAATCTAAGTATGATATCGTTGTTAGACATATTTTAAATAAGGGATTATTGTCTGAATTTAATAAATAAATATGTCAAGATGGTGGAGTGGTTAACACGTTCGCCTGCTAAGTCCTAAAAAGGGTTAAGTCAGCGGATGCCTTCGGGCGCGCAGGTTCGAATCCTGTTCTTGACGGAGTTTTTTTTATATATATATTTTTTATTTTCTCTGGTAATCGTACAGTTACCTGCCTTTGTTTGTGGGGGAGGGTTTGGGTTTTCGGTGGGTGAGGTTTGTAGGGGGTGGGTTTGGATATCCTGATGAGTGCGGTAGTGAGCGAGGCGCTTTTTGGGTTGATGTCGCAAGATGGGGTGGAATTGATTGACGTAATCAGTGGTGGAGTAGGTGATATACTGGTAGACGGTACATAACAAAAGGCTTGATAGAGTAGCTGGAAATTGGACCGCCGCTCATTATTTCTACTAATATAGTACCTTTAAGCTACCGAAACTTGCGGGGCTCATGCAACACGCCGTGTTGTACGCACCTCCTCTCTCATTTTGCTTCCCTTCGTGCACTCATCATTAGTACTATAGATTCTATTAGAGCATCAGTTGCTATTATATTACCGTGGATAGGTGAGCGGTTTCGGCAGCCTATTCTTTCTTTGATGGCACTGATGGGGGTAAGTCTAGACGGGGGCTAAATTGGGTTATCGCATGGAAGTGGAGGGGGGGTGGGATGTTGGTGTGGTTTTTTATTATATCTGTTTATCGGCTCGCCATTTAGGGGGTTATAGGTGGGGATATAGGGTGAGCCTGAATAATTTCGTAGAGGGAGCTGGTATGAAGCGTGGGTATATCCCCGAAGGGTATCTAGAGAAAATAATTAAGCTTGTATTGTCCTTGTTTGGGGAGTAATTTGACTGGTTGTTGCCGTTTGGATATTTTCCAAACTTCTCTGACTATGATGGCGGGTATCATACGGTGTTTGTGGTTTAGTTGAGGTGATAGATGCGGTGGATCAGCTCGAGGGGGTTATCTTGGAAGCATTGCTACTTGTCTTGACAGAGTCAATTAAACGCTGAATATAGTAAACATACTAGAACATCCGACAACCCCACTGTCTCGCACTCGCATCTGCTTTAACCAGTGAGCTACCGTGACAAAAAGAGGTCTCCGAACGGGGGAGCCACGCAGCAATAGACAATACCACAGCCCTTGATGATGCCGAAACCCATCCCGCGGCAGGAAACACCCATAACATGCGGGAATGGGGTCCAGACTCAGTCGCAGTCACGATTAAGTTACCCCGCCGGACCCACTTCGGCCTGCAATTTATAGCCAGCACTTCTATTCCCCCCTACACGACACAATAATGTCCACCCTTGATATTAGCATTCTAATGAAGGGTATGATATTCTACTATTATTCCGCTAAGGGCTATGCGGCGCTAGAGGGTATCGTTCACGAGGTAGATAGGAGTTGATATAAAAGATCATGAATGTGTTTTCTAACCTCTACACTCGGATATTATTCTTAAAGATGACATTCTTCCGTACCTTCCACTTCTTTAGATCTCAAATTGATAACCCTCCACAGCTCTGCGGATTCGTCGGCACGTAAACCGCTGACACACTGACGTCGCAAACGACACAGAGCGCGGCCCAGGCCTGCATACCGGTGATGTTCGTTGGCGCATCCCCCGGGGCATCCCTAGCAATGGGCATGTGGCTCTTCTTCCGCGTTCCCGGGGGCTATTTAACCCTAGGGTTGGGCTAGCCATAGCGCTAATAGGCGCGATGACAGCCGCGATGGGGGGGGGACGTTCGCATATGCGTTGTGGTGGCCTCGGTTATTGATGTGTTGACCCCACGGGAGATTGCGTTTAGCGTTGGGCTTAATGATGCCTCTTCTTTTGTATTTCGACGGGGGTGAGTTTTGGTGAGCGTGACATGGTGGCCGGGGTGGAGGGAGTGTGGTTGGTATTGTGAGAGGGGTGTTCATAGAGATTTTTGAGTGGTCATGTTCCTGTTTGCGATATTAGGATTAGTAGCAGAGGTCCTATCGTAGTGGATTCATAGTCTCAATCGGCATCGGCCCTGCTTTCCTCACAGCCTAAATCGTCGGCATCTTCTATACCGGCAGGGGCGTCAACCTTGCAAGCCCGTTCGGACCCTCCGTAGCATCCCGCAACTCCCATCACTACCGCTAGAGTCAGTGGATCAACATCGTCCTAGGCGCACTTCTCGCTGGCGCTTTCAACACGTTCATAAGGATCCTCGGATATGAGACTGCGAACCCGGGAGGCGGTGGTGGGGAGGTGTATAACAGAAGTGGTGTGGAGAATGACCTCCGAAGGAGATTTCGCAGCAGATGGGGACTGATATAAAGTGGAGGTGGCAGGGGCATCTCCTTTTATCATTTTTCCACTTGGTCCGCCGCTCGTTGTCCTCGGCTATGATTTCGTGCTAGATAAGTCATGGTTCGAGGAGGTTCTGACTCTTATTCCGACGTTTCCGCTGCTGGGTCGTTGGTGGTCCTGTCTAAGGTCATTAGGAAAGCTCTCGTCCTCAAGGGGGGAGTCTCTCACCTTGGGCATCACGTTTTCTTTCTCTTTCGCCAACTGCATCTTATCTCCCGTGGGATTGAGACTGAAGGAGGGCGCCCGCTTCACGCTCCAGACTCAGGATGCTCCGCTGGCCTTGCCTAGCGCGGTGAAGCCCTGTTTTTCAAGGGAATAGATGTTGAGTCGCTCGGATGGCTGGGGAGATTGTTGTCCAGCGGCAGTGTGTTGCTGTGTGTGGTCGCTTCGGCGGCGCTTAATGAAAGGGCGACGGTCGCAGGGTTCATGTTAATACATCAGTCGTGCATCGTGGACTCGCGCACTACCGGTATCCTCCAAAAACCAGTGTGCTGTCTGATAGAGCCGCTGCCCTATGCGGCAACCTGGGAAAGGCGGGCAGAGCGTAGGCAAGGAGGGGGAAATTTGCGTATCGTATAGTACGAAACACTAGAATCGGCAAAACCATAGCAGTGAAGAAAAAAACTACAGTGAGCCAACACCGATGAGAGCAAAGGCTTAGGCTCGAGGTCTCCAGTGGGGCTTTGCTAGTCCAATTGTGTACAATACCGCTTATCAAAAAAATGCAACCCGTTCATCCGACAACCTTTCTGGTCAGATCTCTTTCTCCCTGGTGCCCTACCCCCGCCTGGCCACGACAAGTCATCCCTAGCAGGTCGGGTCGATGGAAAAAAGAAAGAAAATAAAAGGGAGGTAAAAAAAGGAGCCCACAGATACCGGTACCATATCTCTGACTTGACAGAAAATACCGGTATAGTTCAAGTCAATCAAAACATGTACCAGATTTTTCTCCATTTTCAAATCCCTAAGGCTTCACCAATATTAATTTAATTTTAATAAAAAAACCTGTTTTGGAAAGAGAATGTGAAGTAGAACAAGAAACAGGTTTTCTTTTGTGGAATATGTGAAAAAGTGTTACGTTAGCCACACTTGAGATGCTTAGTAAACATTGAAATTTTTGTTAGGAATAAGGTTTTTATAGAATAAACCTGAAATTTGGACTAGCAACTAGAATAAACCCTAAATCTCAATGAAACTTATTTTGAACAATGACATTGTATTCAAGTTATATAACTGAAATCTCATTTCCCTAGGAACAACCCTTTTCCACAAAACCTAATTTTTTCATAAATCCTGCCAAGACTCCAGGCTTGGCATTTTAACTGGCACAGCCACATGTAACATAATTTTTTCAGCCTGGTACATGTTTTGAGTGACTTGAACCATACTATGGGAAGAAGGAGGGCTGCTGGATCTCGGCATTGCAGGGAGCTGGGTGTTAGGCTACAGGATCTCTCTCAAGCTCCTAAGGCCTACAAGTACTCACCTAAAAAAAAAGTCTATCCCCGACCTTCACCTTGGCGCAGGTCTCAACCTACTCCTGGCGCCTAGGTCGGGGACAGACTTTTTTTTTTGGCGAGTACAGTTAACCCTCTATCAGAGCCTTCTAACGCGAAGCACAACGAACACAACTAGGACCACTATAATTGCACTTTCTTTCTTCCCCCTTGTTTTTTTCTTTGTGTGAACTGCGAGGACTTTTGTGGAAACGCCCTGATTGCCGACGCTCGACGGAAGGAGAACTCTGATACCTATTTTCCCTCTTTGATCGTTAACACAAGTCTCGAATTCCTACCTATCCTATTGGTAGCGGCCGGTAAGTGAAGCTTGTCTAGCGGTTTCATTCCCCTCCTACCTAATATCGTTCCTTGAGTGCCTCTAGCGGGTGGAGATAGCAGTTGCATTGTCGGAGATGGCTGAATGGGAGGCACAGATAACTAATCGCCTGGGTAACACAGTATTCGCTTGGGCCGCTACAAGTTCGCATTACCAGGCCGTGAGGATACTGGTGGAGCAAAGTAACACCAATCTTGATACACATGACACCATGTATCGTCGAACACCGCTATTCAGGGCTGCGGAAAATGGGCATGAGGAAGTCGTTAGGATCCTGCTTGAACGGAGCGACGTCAACATCGAGGCGGTTGACCAATATTGCAGAACACCGCTCTGCGTGGCTGCCGTGAACGGGCATGCAGGGGTTGTGAGGGCACTGGTCGAGGGTGGTGCCAATCTCAACACATCTGACATGTATGGTCGAACACCACTTTCCACGGCTGCGCACACTGAACAAACAGAAGTCGTCAGGATACTATTCAAACTAGACGACGTGGATCCCAACATAGCTGACCAAAATGGCCAGACAGCTCTCTCCTTGGCTGTTGAGAACAGGGATGAGGAGGTCGTGGGACTGCTGCTCCAGCGGAACGACATTAATCCCAACATTGCTGACAACGCAGGCCAAGCGCCGCTCTCCTGTGCTGCTAGGAATGGGTGTGAGGGGATCGTGAGGAAGCTCGTAGAGCAAAGCAATGCCGATATCAACATAGCCGACGCTAGGTATGGCCGAACACCTCTCGCTTGGGCTGCCGGGAATGGACATAGTGGGGTAGTGAGGCTCCTTCTAGAATTGAAGGAGGTTGATCCCGACCCTGCTGACAATTGTGGGCGGACACCAGTCTTGATGGCTGCGTATAGAGGACATGAGAGAGTAATGAAGATGCTCTTAGAACGGAACGAGGTCAATCCAGAAACAGCTGATAGAAATGGGGAAACACCACTCTCAGTGGCTGCGCTGAGGGGGCATGAGGGAGTCGTAAGAATGCTACTAGAAAACGACGTCAATCCCAATATAGCTTGCACTAGCGGCAATACACCCCTCTCCTTGGCTGCACAGTGGGGGCACGAGGGAGTCGTTCAGAGACTATTGGAACGGAATGACATCAATCCCAGTATGGCTGACATCGAATTCGGCCGAACACCACTTTTATGGGCCGCGTGGAGCGCGCGTGCTGGAGTCGTTAGAATACTTCTAGAACGGAACGATGTCAATCCCGAAACAGCCGACAGATTGGGCCAAACACCGCTCTGCTGGGCCGCCTTGAATGGAGACGAGACGACTGCGAGGTTATTGCTGGAGCGGGACAGCGTTAATCCAAACACGGTTGGCGAAGATGGCCAGACACCCCTCTTACAAGCTGCTAGGTACGAGAATGACGGAGTTGTGAAGATACTGCTAGGGCGGGACGATCTCAACATCGACACAACCAACAACTCTGGCCGAACACCCGCCTCGTGGGCTGCCGAGAATATAGATAACTGAATTGCAAAATTACTTAGCGACCGAACAGATTTCTCCTCTGAACCTCCTTCCAAAAAGATCCGCCGGTTTTGACACCCAACGATAAAGCCTACCTAACATGTCCCCCCCCGGCAATAGCAACACTTGACGAAACCCATCTACAGACGGCTAGAGACAGTTCTCATGGAGACTAACAGGCGATCTCGGATGCCATACCCCCCGGATTGGATCACAAACCCGGGATTTCTTGTTATATCATTGGCTTCCACAGACCCCCCTATTCCCCTCCGTATTCTTTGTTCTATTGTTTCAGTCCCGTTTAAAATTTTTTGTATACATCCATAGTCTGTTATTGCTTATCTATACCTGCTTCTCTCTATCTATGCACACTTTCAAAATTTTTTTTGTCACGCCCGTTGGGCGAAGTCATTCCATGTCTGTCGATCATGATTTAGTATATGCCGACATCATTGTAAAACTCAGGCAGCAACTGCGTTCTGTTATAGGGTGGGTGTATGGAAGCTTCATCAATACAGGCATTAGTAGGAGATACATGCGTTCAAGCAACCTAGGTATTAGAGTGTACAGTACCCGAGTCCAGTGAAACATGTGAAGAGTTTTTTTGGTAACATATTTAGAGAGTTCTATCCATGTTTTATTACTCCACTAAGGCCCTGTTTGGCACGCAACTATATAAAAAAAAATGCCATTTTTCTTGAAAATAGCTTTTATGCCATTATTTTTAAAATGCCATTTTTCTAGGCGGAGACCCTAGGTTTTTAAGAAAAATAGCTAATATGGGTGTGTGTCTAGGAGGGCCTTGACCTAAAAAATGGCATTTTAATATGCTTGCCAAATACGCCTCCATTTATTTTTATTTTTATGGTGGAAAAATGGCATAAAAGTGAGAAAAATGACATTTTTCTTGTGTGCCAAACAGGGCCTAAGTTTTAGCCTTTTCGCTTTGTTTCTGCCACTCGTCCTTCACCACTCATCTATTAACCTGATTTCGCGTTAAGACTTTCTCCTATTAACACCAGAAGTATGAAACATTTGCTCTCGCTACCTTTTTTCCAAATATCACAAATCACAAAATGCCGTATCCTTATTGCTGAATCTAAACCTTCTGTTCCCACTTCCTAGCTGGTTTTTAGGCCATGCAGATCGAAAGCATTGCCGGAGCTCTTTGTTATGTTGAGAGCTCAACGGCGGGGCATCAGGCTATTAGGAAACTAGGTTAACTCCCCTGTAAGATTATCTTTGTACCCCCGGCTTTCGATTCTGATCAGTCTTCCCAGCAGGCTGAGTGTTGAAGGTTCCAGTGATCGCTCAAGAAAGAAGGATCTTTCCCTTGTACACTGTATTTCCATCTTGTCAACCATGCGTGAATAGTTTCCTTCACTCACTAGAAACAAAAGAATGGGAATGAGCATACGTGATTTATATACAATACATTAGTATTCTTATATAGCCGGAAATAATCCGAGAGTAGAATGGAGATGGATTTCGTGCTATGGCCAAACGGGACCGGAACTCCCCTGTCGTATTAGTATCTCCAGAAGGATAGCTGCGGCGAAGGAAATTCTGTTTCTCAGGTTGTCTTGCTGGTGGAGACGTGGAGTCCAAGGAAGATTGCATTGTCTACCATATATGAACCCGTTCCTTCCCCGTAGAGGGGAAGAACAAGCAAGTAGATAAGAATCCAGACATCAATAGTCCTTTTCTCTTTCTCGTCATTTCTTTCTCTTACCTACGCACCTGTTTTCCCCCAATTGGCATTTGAGAACAGTGAGCTCTTTGGTCCTTCTATTTTAGCATACTTGTAGATGGTCGCATTCCGAGCACTTGAGTTGGAGGAAATGGTATTGGATTTTGTGGCCGCCTGGCTAAGCGGTGAGGAAATAGGTCTGTATTGTTGAGTAGCACTTCAGCAACCAGCGTGGAGGTGTTCTCTCCACCGATTCCGTGAAGCACATTATACAACCGGTGTCAGGAGAGTTCGGCGGCGCTAGCATACCCCCCACCTAAAGTCAACAGCTCCCCGGAACACGCGCTTAGTTAGGCGCGGTATGTATGGTACCGGTATTGTTTTGTAGGTTCCACAGGCCGAGGTGTGCTGCCCTTACCCCTGCTTGCAGCACAGTCACCATCCCCGAGAGGGCATGACGAGACTGGGCGTGTGGCGAACAGGAATTAATGTACGAGATATCATAGTATTGTTTTTGTAATCCGAACCCTAACGAATTCATTTTTGCCCATGAGCCCTGTTCGCCAACAGCCCAGTTTCGCCATGCCCCCTCCCCCGGTGGGAACGGTAACGGCATCCTCTGTACTGACATCTGTCACACGGGTATCCACCAAGTGTCCACTAAATCGGCCAATTTCGCGGTTGTTTTTTTTTTTTTTTTGTTAAATCCTTGGTTTATTTGTAGCTAAATCTAACTAAGGGAATACCATGGCATGGAACACTAAGTTATGGCCTGAAAACCCTTTAATACAAAAGAAACCTCCACCATCCCTAATCATAACAAATAAAATTTAGAGACTTCTTCACGTCTCTGTAACCATTACAACATTATCATAATGATCAAGTGGAATCCATGTCTTCCACCCCTTCCAGGTCCTCCTTATCGGCAGTAACCTTCGGGTGGAAAGGGCATAGCAAAAAGTGTGTGTTGTGCAGGTCATTGCAGTTGATACATTTTAGCAATAACTCCTTGCAGGGGCGGCCTCGCATACAGCAAGTAGCAGTAGGGCAGGGGTGTGCCCCAGTCGGGTGTGGTCCAGCAGACAACTGGCAGGCAGCCAGGTTGGTGCATTTGTTGTTGTAGTGTCCAAAGCCATGGGAGTTGGAGAACTGGGTGAGTGGGTTAAATCACAATCGGTGTTCTGTCCTATAGATAGAGGAGAAGGCCGCGAGGTGCTTCCTGACGAAGTTAGTAGCCTTGAGGCCAGTCATGTGAATAACGATTGTGGAGGCAGATTTGTTGGCTCTCGCATGGTCAGATGTAAGCCATCGGAGTTGTTGCACCTGGGCCAGCCCCGTATTGTAGGTTGTAAGCTCTGATGCTATGGTAGCAAGGGAAGCGGAAGTGGGGATGCCATGAACAAGCATTTGTGTTGTTGGGGAGTCCAGTTGGACTAAAGAGGTGCCATGGATAAGATGTATGAAGCGGCCAACTTTGCTACTAACCGAGCTGGCCTTGATCGTATTCATAGTAGTGAGTGTTATGTTATTTCCTTTGACGGAAACTGTCTGTATGTGGGTGGTTCCGAGGGCTCGGTTAATGTCATCCCTGAGATCTTGTATGGTTGTTTCAAGGGGTGCGCCTGCACGTTTGATTATCAGGCATCGCTCTCTAGCTGTAGGGCACTTCTTCAGTTGCAAGAGTTTGGCGGTGGTATTTGGCTCAATTGCTGTAATTGCTTTCGTGCCTGTTTGGGTGTTCCTCTTCTTGCCTTGTCTTGCCCCTGTTGACCACAGGTCAGGTTTAACAAAGGGGTTGATGTGAGGGGAAGGAGGAGGACGGTGGTCGTGGTTAGGGTTCCTGGTAGGTTCAGGGCCTTGTGTTTTGGGTAGGGGAAAAGGGATTGGGGTGGGTGTGGCAGAACGTTGGGTGGCTTTTCTGAGCGTTTCCACCTTCTCCGTAAGGACATCAATGCTTTCTGTGAGTGTATCAATTGCCGACCTGTAGTTTCCGTAGATCATATGAAACATTTTCATTATGATATGAGTTTGTGGGATATGACTGGCGCCTATGTTGTGGTCTTTGCTTATTTGATGAAAAAGGTTAGAAAAGTACAAAGCCGATAGATGGTCAGTGCCACTGTCATCAAACAAGGGAAGTATTGGGACTGTGGATCTTCTAGGAGGCTTATGCGAGTGGGGGCCTTAAGGCAAGAAAATTGATGATAAGGTACTAGTAGGGTTGCCATCCCAGGTTGTGGAGGGCCCTGCACCAGTTGTTGGGGCTAGTTTCTTTCTTTTCCTTTTCTTTGAAGAGCTAGCCATGAGGTATTGGTGTAACAGGACAGATTATGTTATGTAAGAAGTCGTGAATAATTATGTGGTGTTGAAAAAAGTGCAATTTGCACTTAAGAGGAAAAGAGAGGGGAAGAAGCGTGGGCCAATCCACCATTGAGGTCCCGTTTACTTGTACGAGTATAGTCCCGTCCGGAAAGTCTTTGCACCCCTGCAGCGTAACTGCACAACACACTATCGCCGCAACAGTCACTACCACCATGACCTCCGCACATATCAGAAGAGCAAGAGAAGACCAGAATAAGCAAATATATACCCTGTATAAGCATACAGATATGGGAAATAAAATTTCTCAGTCTCTAGGCATCTCCAAGTTCACTGTTCATTATGTTGTCAAAAGAGCTGAGGCAAGGAGTGGAAACACTCATGATGTAAAAAGAGCTTGAAGATCAATCAAGATTACAGACAAAAAAAGAAAGATAGTGGAATCTATCATAGATGCTGAGTCTCATTTAGAATTAAGAGACATTAGCAAAAAAGCCAATGTTGGTTTGGGCAGGCTCACTGTTGATAAGATCATATCAGAAGCTGGGTTTAAGCTTCCGATACCAAGAAAAAAGCCTTTTTGGAGGAAAGGAGAGAAGGAGAAGAGAAAGGAATTTGCTAGAAGGAGAAGGAACTGAAAAGTGGCATGGAATTAGGTTGTTTTAGTGGATGAAGCCACTATTGTTTATGATCCAAATCCTACTGGTAGAAAGGTGTAACATGTGTACATGTTCCGGCAGCATTACACAGGCGGCAGCGATGAATTTACTATGTTTAGTTTACTTTGATTTATGTTTGGTTTTATCTCACCTCCGGTATTGATTAGGATACCGGCAGCTTGTTATGTGTTTAGTTTCTTTGGTTGGAACTTATCGGTTTGAATTCCGGAAAGGAATGGTCATGTATACCGGCGGTAGGCAGCAGGCTTTGTAGCGGTGAGCTATGAGTCTTTGAGACTCCGACAGGACTACAGGATTCCGGTGAACTGTACACTCACCAGTAATGATCGTGGTTGCAGGATCTCTGATTACTGAAGGATGGGAACAACTCATGTATTTAAGAACCGTCTCCTGGCTAGCAGGAGACAGAGGAGACTTCAGCGAGACGCCTAGATTAAGAATATACTTGGTTGAACGGCTATCCTTTGTTCCCTACGCTCTCTACCTGTTACTCTTCTCCCTTCGCCTCTCCAGAAGCCTCCCTTGAGCCCAGCGCTAGCGGGACTACCGCCGGTCTCATTGTATTTAGTTAAAACAGGAGTAAACCTGTTACATTTTTTTCGCCTCAGCAGGTGAAACCAGGTTCTTTGGATTGAGAACCATCAGGTAGGACTGATCATCCTTCCTTTCTTGTTAATTAGTTTGAAGCAGGAGCGGCAGGGAAAGAAATTCCCGGCTCAGTGCAGCATCCACAATAGCGGAATGAAGGGAAAGAAGCACCACAAGATCCGGCAGGATCTACGGACCCTCCCAACAACAAGTTCCAGCACAAGAACCAACACCAGGTCCTTCATCACCGGCAGTAGGACCGGAAGCACACAACCCTTCAGAAAGCCAGTTGCTCCCTGGAGACCTTGATACCGACTCAGAAGAAGAGCGACAAACAGAAGACCTACTACAGAGAGTAGCTCGAGACTCAGAAGCAGCAGCAGCAGCACTTGCAGCGACTATCGCATCTGCATCAACAACACCTACTAGGAGACCAGAACTCCCTAGAAGGCCAAGCATCCTGGAACAAGTACTTAGAACAGGTACATTATCACAACAGGCCTCGGGAAGCCAGACGCCACCTGGAGCATTCCCAGACACACCCGAAAGACCTAGAGGACGAACAAGAGAACCTGATCGACCAGACCCAACACCACCTCCACCACCACCAGACCCAGAACCTGCAGCATCTATGGCTGACGCAGGACGATCAAGAAAACCAAATATAAAACTTCCCCAACCATCGAAATTTACAGGAGAAGGAGAAGACCTCAAACCTGATAAACTCAAGAGATGGTTTAGAGCAGTAAAGAAGTACCTATCAAAACACGATATCAACGATGATACAGAAGACGTGGTAGATTATTATGGATCCTTTACCGAAAACCGAGCACACACAGCATACATGACACTACTAGACGAGTGTGATGAAATTGATCCCACATTGGATCAATTCAAAGCTAGATTCAAACAGCTATTCGAAGCCTCTACCAATACCGATGATATATATCAGCAATGGCAGAAGATACAACAAAAGTCAGGAGGAAAGTCACAGCGAATATCTAAGATAGCAGGAGAGCTAGCAGACCTCAGAGGCGCATTGCCCAGAGACTCAATCTCAGATTACGCCCAGAGACAGAGGTTTATGGACGCTATGGACTCTAAGCTACGAAGGAACGTAGAACCACAAATCAGGCCAGAAGACACCTGGGATCAGATAGTGGCACTAGCGGAAAGATATGACGCAACTATGTAGAAGACTGGAGCCTACAAAAACAGCGGTGAAGGCAGAACCACTCAAGGCAACAAACAGCATAAACCAAAGAAGGAGACCACTCCTACCCAAACGACGAACACCACGAACAAGGGGAAAGGGAAAAGCCCAGCAAAGAAAAAAGTTTACAAGAAATCAAATAAGCCAAGTAAGGCTGAAATGGATCGACGCAAAGCAGAAGGAGCATGTTTCTACTGTGGGGAAAGTGGACATATGGCGAATGAATGCCCAAAGAAGGAAGTCAAAACCAACCATGTCCGAGTATCGGAAGATACTGCAGATAGCAGCGAAGAAGAATATGAAGCCCAAAGCGACGATACTGAAGAGCTCGATGGCCACAACACTATAGTTACCTATAAAACCACTGTTGGAAACTCAGACAACGCCAACAAACCCTTCCAGGCACTCGAATTCACTATGCTAGTTAATGGCAAGCCCGCTAGAGTACTAGCGGATACAGGAACAATAGGAGGTACCCTATTAAGCAATCGATTTGTGACCACACACAACATACCATATAGACCCCAAAACCACCCGACAACGTTAAAGATGGCAGTCAAGGGATCACGATCCACAAGCAAACACAGTTGCACGGTCGAAATTCAGATAGGAAAGATGAGAATACCTCAAGTAACCATGATGGTTACCCCAGTATCAGATTACGATATCCTACTAAGCATGGACGATCTCATGAGATTTGGAGCAGTCATAGACTGTAGAAAAAACAGCATATACTTCCCTGGCCATAAAGTTAGGATTAATTGCAGTGGAAATTCAGCTTTACCAAGGAGCGCCATGATGAAAAAACAGAAGGAACCAGATTTTCCAGCCATGTTCCCTAAAGTCTTTGTCAGTGAAGTACCTACAGAACTCCTACCACTCAGAAACATCAACCACAGGATCACACTCAAGGATCCAAACCAGCTAACAAAAACACCTACTTTTAAAGCGCCAGAGAAGCTACTACCCAGCTTCAAAGCAAAAATCGATAAAATGTTGGCCGCTAAGATCATATACGGAGCAACCACGCCAGGAGGAGCAAGCATGTTTGTATCTGAGAAGCCAGTGGGAAAAGTGCGATTACTGGTAGATTTAAGATTCAGGATCAAGAATACAGTGGCAGACCACTCCCAAATTCCGAATCAGCAAACCATATTACAGGCAGTAGCCAGAGGGAAATTCCGGAGCAAGATAGACCTTAGCGACGCCTATTTTCAGACCAGAGTACACCCAGATGACGAGAAATATATCACCATAAAGACGCCATTTGGAGGGTTTGTCAGCAGAGTCATGATGCAGGGTGATATGAATGCACCAGCTACATTTGTCAGAGTTATGGAAGATGTTTTCTCAGCCGAAACTAGGAGAATTCATTTGGGCATATATTGACGATATCTTCATATTTAGCAACACATATGAAGAACACATAAAGCATGTCAAGATCGCCTGCAGTACACTGCAGGAGGCGAAGCTCTATGCAAACCCAAGGAAAAGCGTATTCTTTGCAAAGAAACTAGAGATTCTAGGACATGTAATCGATAATGAAGGCATTCACCCAGCGCCAGAAAAGATAAGAACGGTTACAGATTGGACCAGACCTCGGAATAAGAAGGAACTATAGCGATTCAATGGGATGGTTAATTATATCTCGCAGTTCCTTCCCCACATAGCCACGATTACAGCACCGCTCACGGAGCTTACCGGCGAGGCAGAATGGTTATGGATAGACCTATAGGAAGCTGCGTTCCAAGCAGTCAAGCGAGCGGCTCAGGAACATAAGATCATAAGACCGATCGACTATAACAATCCAGATATGATATGGCTGTTTACCGATGCATCACCTACCGGAACTGGAGCATGGCTAGGCCAAGGACCAACCAGAGATGCAGCTAGACCGGCAGCGTTCCACAGCAGGAAGCTTACTCCAGCACAAAGCAACTCCCCAAACCACCAACAGGAAGCTCTCGCTATTGTTGAGGCAGTGGAATCATTTGCACATTTACTACAATATACGAACTTCACCATAGTTACCGATCATGAGAGTCTCACTAAGCTGATGACACAAAAGAATTTGAGTGGAAGACAACAAAGATGGCTAACACACCTGGGAAAATTCGATTTCAAAATAGAATACCAACCGGGAGCAAAGAACTTCTTAGCAGACTATTTATCTAGGATTCATGAAGAGAACTCTAGCGAAAATGATATAAACCTCAAAGAGCCAACAACAGAAAGCGAAGAGACAGACCTACATTCTACATCCCATATTTCTAATCACTACACGTCTTCATTTATATACAGCACAGAATCAGACGACGCCATGGAGGAAGACAGACAAAGACAGCACTCTCCATCTCTAACATCACGCGATTCCATATACCGCAGTAGCCCTGACTCCCTCATGAACGAAGTAACCTCCTATGCTGTTACTCGGTCACAAAAGCGCAAAGAACACCCACCTAGATCCGAAAGCATCTCATCAAATGATAATACCATTGTCGCAGGAAACTCATGGGGAGATACAGTAACAGCCCCTATCCCGAGCGCAATGGAAAGAAGCCACTCCGAAAAGAGTTGGATGTCATGCACCGATAACGATTGTCAGATACACTGGAGCGAGAAGGCAGGAGCAAGATTCTGGCCGAAGGACCCAAAGAAGCGCAAGGCCAGCCAGAAGACTAAGAGCAAAACCACCGAAAGCAGAGAATCTTCAAACACCAAGCAATCTCCCCACCTTCCTGATATACCATTTATATCTGACCAGCCAATCCCATTCCGCCTAGAGTAAAGCATATTGGCTACACCTCCCATGGCTTCGCCAGCCTTTGGCCCTCTATACAGTGAACCCCACATGACAAAAGACGAAACAGAGAAGGCCCAGTCCTTCCTAGGAACATTACACTCTACACTCTTATGGGAATTCGGCCCCAGGGTCATCGAAGCTCTCAAGCTTGACCCTCTGTATGCTAAGGTTAAGGAAACCGGCGATAAACTCCACTACGCTATCTCCGATGACCTACTACTGGCCCAGAACACTAACGGGTATCAGAACCTTTACATACCCGTAGGACCTTTTGAAAGGGGAGTATCCCTTCGGGATTTTATCCTCAAAACAGTCCATGAAGGCCTCGGACATTTCTCAGCTCATAAATGCTATACCTATGCAGCTTGTTTCTTCTGGTGGCCACAGATGCGCCAGGACTTTACCCTCTACTGTCGCTCTTGTGACAAGTGCCAGATTAACAACGAACCCACAACACTTCCGGCAGGCAGGTCCCTGGCCCTCCCAGACCCAGATGAAGCATACCAATCTCTGGCTATTGACTTCGCTGGACCTTTCAACAAATCAAATGAGTTCACAACAGTCATGGTCATCATGGACCGATTCACTTCCTATACCTACCTTGTCCCTCTCAAAGACGCAGCAACCTCTGAGAAAACCTTTAAGAAACTCCAGAGAACAGTCTTTGATATTCACGGCCTCCCTCTCAGTATTGTCCTAGACCAGGACTCTCGATTTACCTCTAAGTTCTGGTCCCAGATGATGAAATCCCTTGGAATCCAAGTTTGGATGGCCACCCAATACCACCACCAAACGAACGGCTAGGTTGAGCGCAGGATTCGCAAACTAAAACAAATGATGAGGAACTTGGTTAACAAGAGACAAAACAACTGGTCCGGCGCCCTTCCAGCAATAGCAGCAGCCATGAACGGAGC
>QOVD01000149.1:0-22177 GCA_003521225.1 Tuber microsphaerosporum | reverse complement strand
CACCTCCCCCACCACCTCCGCCACACCCCGGGGAGTAAGTAGAAGCAGAACGAGCATGTGTTCACATACGTCACGAAATATGGCTTGGTATAGCTCCCGTCGGAGAATATGGTGAAGGTCAGGAAGGTGCTCAAGACCCAGAGAAAAATCACCACGCCGAGGAGGAGGATGCCGGCGGTTTTGCGGCGGGGGGGAACACAAATACGAGTCGGCTGCGGCTGCGGCTTCGGCATTAGCGGAAGCGTGTTCGAGCGAGTTGGCGGTGGGGGTAATAAGGGGACGATAAAGTCCGGAGGAGGGGAGCTTGGGGAAAGTGGTGATGGTGGTGGTGGAGAAACGGGCATCGTGAGATGAGGGTCGGGGTCACCTCCTTCTTCTTCTTCCCGTTCTTCTCCTTCCCTTCCCTCCTAGTGACCCGGTTATTGGGCGAAGAAGGTGTCGTAGGAAACGACGAATACAAGAGGAAAGCTTGTCCACACTTATTCACCCATCCATCTGCTTATATACTATGATACCGGTATTTCAGAACAGAGCAAGGAGAGGGCAGATGAGCTCACTACGTTATCTACCGCGTGCCTCTTATAAATCCCTAGGTTCGGAAGTTCAGCCCCTTGTAGAAAAAGCGACGATAAGGATGGAACACGAGATTGCAATGGGATGGGTTAGGTTAGGTTACACCATTTCATGGACAGCACAATCATTTCGGAGCTAACAATTATCTCTCCCTTGACGCATTGTAAACCCTGAATTGCGTGCGGGATCAGATTAGATCTGCGGCTTTGCCGTGCTCTTACCAATACCGTTACTATACCCACACTTATGCTCAGCTAAGGTACCCGTTGCAAGTCACAATCTAAGCCTGATTAGCCTAATCAAGATTTTGATGCCTTCACAACAAAGCAGCCCCACTTGTCACACTCCGAAACATCACAACAAACGCAGCAGACGTGCCGCAAAATTACCCGTATTATATCTCAGTTACAATTTCGTTTGAGGAAGAAAATTAAAACGAGAAGATCAAGATGAAAACCTTCCCCCCCCCCCCGCGCAAACGCCCTGTGTACGCAATGACCCGGCCCAGAATGCAAGCTACCAATATAGAAAATCCCAACATTACACTACCATTTGAAAATGAACACCCTCGTAGATGCACACGACCCTCCGCCCATGGTTGAGGAGCCTGAATATCTAACAACTGCATCCACCATTTTCTATTGGAAATCCGGTATTGACAGTCGGATCAAAGTAGTCAATTTCAGACTCATCCTGTGCGAGAGCTTGTCTTGCGATGGCTGGAATAACAGTCAGTAAACCCGGAGAATGTCAAACGAGGCATTCGACCACCATACCCTCAAAGGCAACATCAACATTTGCACCATCCTTTGCCGAGCACTCAAAGTGCGGTAACTGGCCTTTAGAAAGACAGTATGCCTGCGCCCGCTTATTCGACACCTGCGATTCATTAGCCTTGCTTGCACTCTGCCCGCTAGTCACCAGCTACCGAAGGAGAAAGAAAGCATACCATCCGCTTAGACTCGTCCACATCAATCTTGTTCCCAAGCACAACCTACACAATCAGCCGTCAGGCTCTGAGGCCATTGTTGAACTAGATGTTAGAGTACTTACGAAAGGAAATGTATCCGGATCCCTCGGTGAGGCTTGAATCAAGAACTCGTCCCTCCAGGAATTCAAATTATCAAAGCTCTTTGCATTATTCACATCGTAAACAAGGACACAGCAGTCAGCGCCTCGGTAGAAGGCCACGCCTAGTGACTGGAAGCGTTCTTGTCCGGCGGTGTCCCACAACTATCAGTGCCCCCCTATCGATCAGCCCACAATTTGAACGGGAGGGGATAGGGAAGGAAGAAGAGGCGTACAGTCAAAGTAACAAGTCGATCATCAACCATAACATCTTTTGTCAGAAAGTCGGCACCAATGGTAGCTTTGTAGCTCGCGCTAAAGTTTTTGTTCACCTAGGGAATAGTCTTTAGATTCCACATGTGCGATGGGTTAAGTGTCTAGGGAAGGAAGGGTACATATTGGTTCATAAGCGATGTCTTCCCGACTCCGCTGTCGCCGAGGATGATAACCTACCGTCCACGCACGCCGTAGCTGTCAGTTCGGATGCTCGTGGGAATAGATGCAAAAACTTACCTTGAGGAACTTCTTTCTGCTTGCCATAACTGTGTACGAGTAGGTTTGTGGAGGAGGGAGAGGGTTCGTAGAGATGAGGGGTTGAAGATCTTGAGGAGTCTGAGGAGAGAGAAAGTAGGAGAGAGGGACGAATAGGGTACGGGTAAGTATAGCAGGAGGAGACAGTCAGGCTATGATAAGCGATACCGGCAATGGGGTCTAAACCACCTTACCCTCTCATCAATATCTCTTGGCGATTAAATTGAGTGGCTGCCTAGGAGAAGGGTTCAGGCTAAGCCAAGCTAAGCTTGATCCCAGCATCCCTCTCTCTCTCTCTTTCCTCTGAAAGTGCTTGCTTGTATTTTCCATCCATTGATTGTAATTGTGGCAGAGATAGGATATCACATTACGGACAGCAATACTTCAGAACCACCGAGGTTGAGGTCCATACCGTGAGCCTAGAGAATCACGCTGCTAAAACTTCACAATGTCATGGCACCGGTATTATAATACCCCCCAACTTTCTTTCCCGTACAGTACCAGTACTTCACTCGCTCGCTCGTACAGTGCGGTACCGTGTTATGCTAGCGCAACACAGATACTGCTGACGAAATGGTTCCAATACCGGCGTGATACGTACCGTATTAATTATCTGATACTGTACCAGCTGCGGGTTACCCGCACTGTCATCACACCCAACCGTAGGAACACTATAGACCGGCACCACAACTCCCACCAAAGCTATCATAATCCCCATCTCCCCCCACCATGTCCTGGAGAACCCCCTTCCTAACATCCCTCCACTCCCGTGACATTCGTGAGAAATCCCACGACAGCTTTATCAGCGCCTACACCCGCCTAGCCAACCGCACCTCCAACCCCACCACAACCTCCCCCACCACCTCCGACCCAACCAATCCCCTATCCCCAAACCAGCAACTAATAACCGACCTCCTAGAAGCCCAGACTTCGAAAGGGCTACTACAATCACAACTTGCCGCGGCGCAAGCCGAGGTCGTATCGCTGCAAGGGCAGATCAAAGCTCTCGAGAAGGTGGCCAGAGAGAAGGAAAAGTTGGAAAGGAGGAATGTGGATTTAGAGAGTGAGGGGCGAGAAAAGAGCCGGGCTATTCAGGTTTTTGCCCCCCCTTGTCTTGACCAAGATGTTTTGGTGGAGGGAAGGGGAATAGGGCTGATTGTGGTGGCGATGGGCAGGGTTTACAAGACGAAATATTGACATTGACCATGGAACTGAATGTCCTGGCGGACAAGGAGCAAGCTACGAGGAAGGAGAACGAGGATCTGGTGCAGCGTTGGATGGACTTTGCGGAGACTCGGGCGGAGGTTATGAATCGTGCTTCTAATTGGGAATAACAATCATCATAGTCATACCAACTCACTGTATAATCATCGTTTGGACAACAGCATTCCCTTTCATTCCCTCACTCCCGCCTTCACAACGACTAAATTATTGCACGGTACAAAAGCTATTGGCAGATAACGGACTCGTAAGGGGGAGAGAGGGGTATAATTGGGGGTATATTAGTACATCCAATCACACGAGGAATACATTAAAACAATATAGCTAAACTACCGCCTTCTGCGATCAGAACGATCGGAAGCCAGAAACTCCCGAAGCATGCTCCCGTCCACCGTCTGGACGTAATACTTTCCCCCGGTATCGGTCCAACTGACCGAGCCCGAAAAGTACTCCTTCTCCTCCACTCTTAACCGGCTGACCGGGTTTTCCGCATTGCGTGTCGTGATAACGTGGTTTGTTGGAACGAACGGCTTCAGCGACAGGATTCGAGCACCTTCCTTGAGGTCCAGGAAAAGGTTCAAGAGCCGCTGGTTGAGCTCAGAGTCAAACACGTAGTTGTTTACCAGCACTACGTCCGCTCTCTTGAGTGCTTCAGCTATTCGTGCGCTTTCCAAAAAATCGCCCTTCTCCAGCCTGAATTTGCCCGGGTTAATCCCCCACATGCGGCACCGTGCCGCAAGTTCCACCTTTTGCCTATCCGCGAGCCTCGTTGCGTTCTTCATGATTTCGCACCCGTATGCCTCGCATCCTGTTTCAAGCGCCGCATGTAGTACAACATTCCCCGTCCCACTCCCAAGGTCGACAAACACCTTGCCAGGTCCGAGACCTGATTCCCTAAACAACTTGGTGGTGAACTTGGGCAGGAGTTCGCCGTAAACATTGCTAGTGAAAGCTTCGTAATCTTTCAACGACTCAACTTCCGGTGCGACAGTCCGAGCATATGCTTGTGACAGAATATGCTCTACAAGAGGGAATGGTAGAGATTTCATCCTGGCGATATTCGCCTTTATGGTGCCGTCCCGACGGTACTTTGCTATTAGGTTGTTGTATTTATTAAGATTTTCGAGGAAGTCCTGGGCTTTTTCGTTGCGGATTGCTTTGCGCATGTTATAAACTATTCCGCCAGAGCCACCCGACAGAGTGCCCCTGAGTAGTTCATCAGATTCCGGGGGGGTCAACAGGTGAGTTGCTACATGTTCTGCTGTGTTAAGGATATCTAGATCGGGTGAAAACTCGTCAGGTTCTGCTAAGCGAACAAGCTCATACCTAAAAGCCGTCAGCTCCAGATTTATACCACCGGCATCTGAATTCAACACACCTCTCTGGATATGTCACTCCTGGGTATTGGAGCTTGACCGATAATAGTTTCTGGTCCGTTTTCCGAAAAACTAAATACCACCATTAGTGACAAATCGAGAAAGCGCAGCGGTTTCCAACTCGTACTCCGTGATGGGCCCTTCCCTCCTTCCTTCATTCCCATATTTGCAATCGTCTCTGCATGGACAAAATGACCCTCCTCAGGTTTCCGAGTGGGCGAAGCTTTGCGAAAGCTGGCCGGGTTCACCAGCTTCCTCCCGTTGCCAACCACACTATCCTCCTCAGCTTTCGTCCGCTTAACAGCTCTCCTCCCCCTCTCCTCATCACTACTCTCCCCCTCCTCATCCTCATCACTCGACTCCAAGCGCTGAGACAGCGGCGACCTCGACGACGACACAGCTCTTCTTCCTCTCGGCGAGGCCGTAGATTCTGGACTTGGTGGCTTCAACAAATCGGACGATGAGGAAGCCCGCTTGACTGACTTTTCCCCATCCACATATTTTCTCTTTAGAGAAATGGCCGACGAAGCCCTGCTCCGGGGTCGGGAGTCCGGAACCTCCAGAGTCGCCCTTCCTGTTTTACCATCTTCCCGAGACTTCTTCTTGACGATGCTGCTGGCGGGCCTGGGGCGGCCCGACGGTGGTTTGGGAGCTCGGACAGTCTTGACAACGTACTTTTCCTGAGTGATGGGCTTTACGCCTGGCAAGCTGAACTGGGAGAAGAAACTCATCGTGTCGAAATCCCCAGCCCACAACGTTTAATAAGAGCAAAACAGTAGCCACGGCGTTGCTCAGCTGGCCGGGTTTGATTAGTAGACCTAAGGTGGCGGAAACAGGAACCACCACCGCGGAAGACCTAAACTTGACCCAACCCCAGATTCCAAACTTCCAACCCAAAGCGATGCCCTCTAGCCCTTGAAGAAATAAATGTTAATGAGGGGTTAAAATGTCGTCTTAGAGTATTTTGTTGTAAATCGTTCCGAGCCGCTGGGATGTTCTCGAAGGAACCTTTTTTGTTCCGATGTGGGGAATACCGGTGTTATCTCGAAGAGCAAGGAACAAAAAGGGGATGAGATGAGGAGGATTACAATCTTTTCCCCTGGCAAATACCGGTGGTAGTGGGAACACTGTACTGTACGACACAAACAGGCAGCAGCAGTCAAAGAAAGTGTTTGTTTCAGGTTGATTTTGAATTAAAATAAAATAAAAAAAGTGAAGCTGGACAATAAAAAAAGAAAAAGAAAAAAAGAAAAGAGAAGGGGAAGGGGAAGGGGAAGGGGGGTTGCAGTTTAAGGGTGAAAGAGGTGGAAAGAATAAGAGAAAAGAAGAAGTAATTGATGGAAGGCTCAGTAGAAGCTTCGCGCACGCGTGGTTTTCCCTTGAATGTCCCTCTCCCCTCCCGTTATTTTATTTTTTTCCCCCTGTTCATGAAAGCAAATGCAAGCTTTGTGGGTGCCAACCGCGCGTATTTGGCGCCAGGGTAGGGTAAATTTTTTTTCTTACCTCCTTGTGTCTTCTGTCGCCCAATCACTCTATCTTCCAGCGAGGGGCGCGGCGGCGGACACTGTACTCGAGTACTCGAGTATAGCACAAACTGCACATCATCAGAGAAAATTTTGCCCTGATAGCGATAGTGTAAGGGGGGGGGGGATGTGCGCCCACTCGTAACAGACTTGAGGTTATGTCTCGCACAGCAGAATCTTTCCCTGTATCGTACAGTACTCGTATCGTATCGTACACAAAGCGAACCTTCGGCATGCCGAGCACTCACCATTTATTAGCCCGACCTTAGTAGGTTACCGTATGTGGTTTTAAGCCGTAGTTCGTAGAACTTTGTAAGCCACTTGTAGCGTTCGCTCTATTACCGGTACCAGGCTTTCGCTAGGTACGGAAGGATTATACGCACAGTCCTCACAATGGCCACGACGAAACTGGGTGGGCGGGTGACGAACGAACAGGGGTACCGGTACCGGTATATGGTAGGCAAAAAGGGAAATACCGGTACCGTAGTCAAAGTACTTGTACAGTAGGGTAACAGACAAAATTATGATGCTACCGTAGTTATGATGCCAATCCCAGTTCGTCACCCGCCCACTTTCGTCGTGGCTGCGCTGCTGTGAAGGCTGTGCCTCGGCGGTGCTCAAGTTTGTCTGACTCTGGAAAACTATGCGTGTCCAATGCGAATACCGGTACCAGTACTGTACTCGAGTACCGGTACTGGTATGCAACCAGCTGAGCTGCAGTAGCTTTCGGTGTGTCGAAATCTTGGCGCTGTGACTGGAGCAAACACCCTCCTCCGAGCCCCTAAGCTAGCCGGAGGAAGTTCGACAGACCTACCGTACCCTTCATGCCTTTGTACGCGTACTGTCCTCGAGTACAGTGCCCGTATCGGTTGCTCTACTGCAACTTTGAGCGAAATCAAGGTTGCACTCGGGGTCTCAGGTGTGATAGGTTCAGGAACATATGCTCACATGACCAGGCAGATACCAATCAATCTGCCAGTCTGTCTAGGCTGCCGGGGGAAGGATGTGTTTGTGCCTGGCCTTACCTTAACCGCGTAAGGATTGGCTTGTCAAAGAACTCGGTTCCTCTTCCGTGTGCCTATAGTATGCCCTGAGCCCTGGCTGCCTAGTCATGAGACTTGCTCACGTGACTCTCTTCGCCAATGATTGCACATGCAGCGAGTGATGGAGGGCGAAAAAGTCGATTGATGAGCCCATGGTGGAGATGTATTATACAAGCCACTCGCACATGAAAGAAGGGGGCGGAAAACCTCTGGCGGTGGGGTTATGCTGACTGATCGGAAAACCTCGTGGAATAAGACATAGAGTTGCAGATACCGGTACTGAAAACTCAGAACCCTTGCATGCTACTCGCTTTCATCCGGAGACCCGGATTAAACATCTAGGAGAGCTTCTCACGCTTAGAAGCACCCGAATACTTCATATGAGCCAATCTGTGCTGACCCCAAATTTGTCACTCTTGCCACGCGATATCTTCCTGTTGGTGAGATACTATGACTCTGTATACTCCCGGTTGCTCACGCCCGCCGGGCCTCGTTTTTTCCCACTGAAATTGACTGTCCAAGTTTGACAGCATCCTGCAGGGCCGTCCATTGATATCTTTTCCTTTCTACCACCCGCGAGTGTCCTACTAGGGGCAGCAGTTTCGATACCCTCATCAACGATCCACAAGCCAGAATACGTATTCAAGTTCCCCACTGAGCACTTCCTATAAATTACTTTCCTCAACCATGTCCGAATACCTTGCTAGATCTCTTCACTCACACGAGTGCACACCCACATACCGGTACTTCCGCTAAGAGCCTAGCCACCTCACATCCATGACTCACCTCTCTTCCAATGGGACTACACTGATGCCAAGGATTATTAGCAGCCACAATTACGCGTGCTATTGGCCACATTATATCGCAGTTTCGTTCGACGCCATTAATCTACCAGTATGTCAAATCCTTCAACGTTTGTCCTTCAAGAACACGGGAGAAACAAAAAATCTAAGATTGCCTCCCATGCTCCTGCAATACTAGTTTCAACGAAAAAACGGGAAACTATTCAGTAGGTTTCTACGGCGTAATAGAGGACTGGCCCGCACTCATATCTCCTAGAGGGTTTCGGGCCTAGCTTGGAATAGATGCACAGTTTATAGTCACTACTAAACAAGAGATTACAGTCTATATGGCCTGTATGGGTTACTAGTATAAGGCAGTAAACACTCGCGATATTCCCCCTGACTAAGCTCCCAAATCCTCTTGATCACGGGCTCATGTTTCTGCTTTCACAGCCTCAGATTAATCTAGGGACCATGGTTTGGCATATGGTTTGGCATAAGATGGAATAGAGTTTTCAGGGTTCCGAATGGTCCGCCGCAGACTGGGCTAGACCAGCTAGTCTAGTCGAAAGTCAAGTCTAGTCCAATGGTGGAAATTAGACCGACTAGACGATCTAGATTATCGGACCCAACTCGGCCAGGACTATAGAATCTCAGAAGAGTCGCTTAGACTAGGGGCGGCGAAAATAGACTCACGAGTATCAAAGCTTTTGAGAGCACTAAGTGAGTGATAATACATGACTATGGAATCTTTTATAAAGACTGGTCTAAGACCAGTCCAGACCAGACCGAACCACCCGAGTTAGTCAAGCTCAGCCATTAGCGCAACAACCAGGACTGGCCAGCCTAGTCCTGCCTCCAAGACTTGACAGGTTGGACTATTCGGAACCCTGAAAGTTCTAGACTGCCTGCACACGTATATATTGACACCCGAACCTCCTTGCCTCCATTCCCCTTCTTCTCCCTTTCTTCTTGCCCGTCCACCACCTCAAGTGCATCTCCCAAGGCAACAGCAAGATGTCTATGCAACAGACGTCACACAAGCTCTTCATCCAGATGTCTGGTGCACCGGGTTCTGGGAAGAGCACGATGGCAAGACTGCTCGGACCCTCCATCGGCGGAGTAGTCATAGATCACGACGTCCTCAGATCCGCTCTTCTCAAATCCGACCTTCCGTTCGACCAGGCGGCAAAACATGCCTATCAACTGCAATGGACGCTAGCCCAAGAGGTCATGAAGCAAGGCTTCAACGTCATCATCGACAGCACCTGCAACTTCCAGGAGGTTCTCGACCAAGGATCTACACGCGCCAAACAACACGGCTACACCTACTGGTACGTCGAGTGCAAGGTTCAAGACGTCGATCTGTTGGACCAACGGCTGCGCACCCGAGACCCGATGACGAGCCAGCGAACCGGTGTTGACTGTCCTCCTGCTGCTATTGCCACACATAGTGCTCATGAAGGCGAAGACTCTCGCGCTCTCTTTAAGAGGTGGGTTGAGAATCCGTGTCGCCCAGAAGACAATATTGTCATTGTGGACTCCACGAGAAACTCGGAGATGCTCCGAGACTATATCCTAGAGCAGATTGTCGGTTAGCTAAGGTGGCATGGTCTAGAATTTATTCACTGGAGTCAGTCCCATATGGTAGCCAAGATAGTAGTCCGATATGTCACACACGAGTGGAATGCATAGCTGAGCAGATGAACGAACATTTACCTGGCTGCGTGAGAACCTCTAGATAACGTGACGTGTAAGTAGGCATATCAACTTCGTATACCGCATTACCTAGTCTTATTCGCCTGCAGCTAGTACGTTGAAATAAAGTAGGGGGGTGAAGCAAAACATTCAATTCAGTCAGAAAGAGTCCGAAATAAACCTGGTTTTGGCCATAAAGGGTTAAGTGAAGGTGTTTTATTGCGAATTTGAGAATGAAAACTCTTATTTCAACGTACTAGTGGCAGGCGAATAAAAACAAGTAATAGGCAGGTTCTGTTACGGTCGAGCAAGGGTCAGGCATTAAAGAGTAGTATTGTTCTAAGTAATGTGTCAGCGGTGGTGGTACACTTGGGAGGGAAACATTCAGAGAATATATGCTGGAAAATATCTGCGACCTCTGCTCCAGCACATTTGCCACAAAATAAAACACTGAGAGGTGCTTCCTGAGCACGGTGCACAAACTTCTAAGCTGCTATTCTGTGTAATGCTGTCCTGACTAGAGTTTAGCTGCTATACCCAATGGCCCTTTCAAGAGATCAATATACTTTGGTACCTATGTATACTATTCTCTATCATACTGTAGTGTAGTTTAGAGTTTGACAGAGTCTTGAAAACACACGTAATAATAATATTTTCTCCACTCCTGTTTTAAGGGTTGAGCCCAGATCGCCCCACACGTATTGTGTTTATATACCTTATAAAAGTTCCTTCAGGTGTTTGGCAAGCCATGCCTTACAAACTACAGCTTGGCATGCCTTCTGAAAAGTTGGCGTGTCAAACAGCCCCTCTTCTTTAAAACCACTTCTTCCTCGACATCGCCCACAAGTATGATTTCTCAGACAGCTATGCGCACTATAGCTATTAAGTCCCCAAAATCCTTCCTATTACGAACCCCTACCCATCGATTACCCAATGCCGAAACATAAGCTTCGAGCGCCAATCAAACGCGCGCTTGAGGCTCAAGCTCACGTGTTCGGAACCCCGATTTCCCCTACCCTGCAATAAGTCTACAAAATGCCTCCGAGTTACAACATGATCTCTGCCCCCACCCTATCAATCCCCCAAACCTCCTGACGACACATTCGCTCGTTCATTTGTTCGTTTCCTCTCGTTTGTTTACAATATTCATTCTTTCCTTACCCCAGTTAGTCAGGGTCACAAAGAGCAAAAGGGGACATGTCAGTTAATTCACTTACGGCCTCCTCCGAAGCCCTGCGGGCTGCAACCCTCAGTTTCAATCAAAAGTCACTACCACCGAAATCCCCGTCTAGCGCACTTACCGCTACAACCAAGGCTGTGCAAGTCAGGTCATCCACCAGGCCTAGCCCTGGGGAGATCGGATCGTCAATAGCCCCGGAACGAGGTGTCGCGAGGCGGAGACCGGAGAATACGACCAGTCCCATGTCACTCGACCCATCAATGGTTGCTGCAACACTCGCAGCATCTCGGCATAGCACTTCGCCGGGCAAGTCCTTAGAGAGAGAAGAGGTTGTTTCTGTGAGGGCTCGAAGAAGACATTTTCAGGAGGAACTGTTCCTGGCGCCTGGCAGAGACGAAGGTGGCAGAGGAGGACTGTATAAGATAACGCCGGAAAGGAGTCGGACGAATACTCCTGACCCTGCAGTCGATTCGTCCAATATTGATGACATTTCTTCGTTAAAATCACTATTTGAGAAGAGCTCGAATATGTCAAGCCCGGTTATACATGCCCCAAAGCCCGTACGAGGAATAGAGAATGCATCGTTGACGGCAGCAATATTAGCTACACAGCTCTCTCCCTCCACTTGCGCTTCTATACAGAGCTCCAGGAGAGGTAGCCCTGTGCACAAGGCGCCCAATAGGGCCTCCCCTTCAAGAGGGGATGTTGTGGGGAAGCTTAGTCCTCTGGATATAGTGCCAAAGTTATCACTTCCTCCGTTTTCACGGGGGTCTACAGTATCTAGTGTGCATAGGGAGAGTGATCGGCCTAGATCCTCAACAGATAATGGCAAGGCAGATGCACTTTTGGCTGCTACATTGGCTTCAAGCCCCAAACCACCAGATAGACTAGAGCCCCCGAAACCGCCTCCATCACGAAGAAAGGAGATCAAGAAGGAACCCCAAGTAGTGGTTCACGAAACTTCATACGACCCGGAGGATATATCTGATACCGAATCCGACCCCGGTTCACGATATGGCACTGCTCGAACATCAATGAGTATCAATGCCAGCAAAGCTAATGCCTCCGCCATTTCTCTCCCACAATTGTTCACTCCCCCAGGACCTCCGCCCCTCCCTCGACGTCCATCAATCCCCCAACTGAAACCCAAAGATGGACCAGCCCTGAAAGCCGCCCAAATGTCACCAAGGACCTACTCAGCCTTCACTTCCCCATCCCGGCAGTCGCCCACACGCCCAAGCCCTATCCCCCGCCATCGGACCGGCGACTCTATCCTAGCAGCCTCCCTTGCCCCCTCCAGAGTCGTCTCTCCCTCTCCGCGAAAACCGCCCGCACCGCCCGCACCTCGCCGCCGCCGATCACTCCCTCCTCCACCAAAAGGGCTCCGTGAAACAATGCGTAAACCCAGAACACCGCCCAAAGAGCCCTCTCCTCACCGCAGAAACCCCCACCTCGTAAGGCACCCTCACAAACACAGCAAAGGAGAAGGCAAACGCTGGCGGCACTTTGTCACAGAGGGCGAGCGGAAGCGCTACGACGGTCTATGGGCCGCCAACAAAGGTCTCCTACTACCCACCTCGGCACCACCACCCCCTCCGCCCCGTGGCAGAGCCACAGCCCGTAACTTCGAGGACGAGCAGCACGAATGGAGCTCCGCTCCCACATACGCGGAGCCATTATCCGATTGCGTCGACTCGCTTATCGTGCGAGACATATGGCAGCGTTCTAGACTGCCAGACCACCAGCTCGCAGAGATCTGGGAGCTCGTGGGCCGGGAGGGAAAAGCCAGGTTGAGTCGCGACGAGTTTGTTGTCGGCACTTGGCTGGTGGATCAATGTCTCAAGGGGCGGAAACTGCCTGCGAAGGTGCAGGACGAAGTCTGGGAGAGCGTCAGGAGGTTGGGCGTGAAGGGGAGGAAATGATCGATTACGAAAAAAAAAGTAGTTAAAAGCTGAGGGTAAGGGAGATCGTGAGATTTGAAACTACTGCAGTTAGAAAACTCTGAAGTTAACCATTAATCGACTCGAGGGGTTCTCTCTCTCTTTTTTTTTTTTTTTAATACCACGCAATAACTTTGGCTTAATGATTTAAATAAATGAATAGGCAAATCATTCACATCCAATAACTCAAGCCGCGACGTCACCACTGCTGCTTCGATAGTGGAACCCACAATAATAATAATAGCACCATATCGGTATCATACAACAATCCCACAATCCGATGCCATCAAGGTATAACCCTTAGCGCCAGTCACTACATACACAAAGGTAATAAATAAATAAAAAAAAGCTTCCGAACAAAATAAAAAACCCCAAAATAAAGTAATAAAATAAATAAAACCCCTCATCTTTTTCTACTCCCCAAAAGATATAAAAAATAAAACAAAACGATTCACCACAAAAACAACAACTTTAACTTTAAAGGGGAAAAAATCCGAATGCATCGTCATACACGCCCATCCGTCACACCTCTAACCGGAACGAAACCTCTCACCACCCCCCTCCCTTCCCATACAGTACACTGTAGAAACGGCTATATATCACAATCAAACATGGAAAGGAAATAAATAAAAAAGGCAGATTATCCACGGACCACACGATCCATAACCCCCACCTCCCCTCCATGTCTGCCTACCTCCCTCAACCGCACATCACCTCTAACTAACGCAAGGGAGGTAGATAAAATATGAAATACGAAGGGAAGAGAAAAAAAAGAGAAACGACAATCTCGATCCTACAATATAAACTCTCGGAGGGGGAAGGGTAGAGGTAGCAAATCAGACTGGGCAGCACGGCCACCAGTCCGGAGATAAGGTCATTAGGAGAGAGAACGCAATGGAAGAAGGAAGTGATAAGTATGTCATGTGATGGCTGGTTGTTGCAGTTGTGATTTCCCCCCGCGCGCAAAGGAAAAATTTTAGGTAATAAATGACGATGGGGCACAGACCAAGGAAATTAATTTAAGGGGGGGGGGTTTTTTTTTCTGGAAAAAAGGAACTTTGGATCGGCGGTTTTTCTTTGAGAGGGGGTACTGAGATCTTGACGAAGATGATGAAGTCGAAGGTAGTATGAAGGGTATGATACAAAATGTATAAAAAAAGATTGAAAGGAAACGATATTGAATCTGGTAGATCCGTCATACCGAGGGAGTCAGATCGAAGCGGCCAAGAAGGAAGGACGGAAAGTGAGAAGAAAAAAGAAACAAAGCATTCGGCGCTTTCCGCCCGCGTGCGAGTCTTGTATTCCAGTTCGAATGTGAGGGAAAAAGTAAAGTCAGCGACCTTACTTACTCATCATAGACACACACCCAGGCCTCCCAGCGACCGGGATCCCCAACAGCTCTGAGTCTGCAGGGTTGACGTGGCGGCAACACAAGCCTCGCCTTCCCAGCAGCAGTGTCAGCCAGTTTCCCCCCTCGCCTCATGTTCATTTCCAGCACAATAACCCGGAGAAAATCTCCATTTTCACGAACTTCCCTCGGCCTCGTCACGGGGCTGCTGTTGGAATCGGTAGATGACGGTGAGGAGGATGAATGCTTGTTCTCGGTGAGGTCGGGTCGGTTGCTATGGTACGTTTGCATCTGAATGGCCCCGGTGCATGGCATGTCCGGGGCCGGATTGGTCGGGTTAAGGTATCGGCGGAGAGCGGGCGTTGGGGTGTCTAGTGTGGGCGCTGGTCGTTTCTCATCGGTGAATTGGGGGGTTATCGACAAGATGCTGCGGGTAAGGTAGTCATCTGGCTGAATGAGTGGTGTTGATACCGAGATGGACGAGAAGCTTCGAGCAGCCGACTTTAACACACGGATGGACGCTGTCAAGTTTGATTTGAAGTTCAAGCGACGAGTTATCCTTTTTAGCGCGTCTTCGGAAAAGAAACCGATTTCCGGCTCCAGGGTTGGCACATCCGAGACATCGTCATCAGAATCCCACATGAGAGGATGGTCATCTTGGGAGTCTTCTGGCGGTGATGAAAGCCCACGAAACCGTCGTGACAATGGTGATGAATAAGCGCTGTTCCATGATAACGTCGATTCGTCATCGTTGTCTAGCGATGGAACGGACTCGCTTGAGCTCGACCTAAGCGACAACTGACTGTCGCTAGGTGATTTCTCGAGTGGAGAGCTCTCATAATGCTCCTCGTCAGGAGGGCCCAAAAGAACGGATAATACTGATCGTATTGAATCTCGTGATGGGTCTCGTGATAATTCCACCGACTCCAGGACTAAGTTTTCTTCTTCTTCTTCCTCCTCTTCCAGTGCGTCGTCAAAGGAGGGTGGAGGATGAGCTGGTGTTGGTGGTTCAACAAAGATATCCAAAGCACTTTTTTGCTCTCGCGGAATTCTTTGTTTCCTAGAACCTGGGGGTGGAATGGCCGTTACGGCTAATAACGCTGCTACTGCTGGCGGAATTCCGGCATGCCGTTGTGTGCCCTGTTTCTCCCTAATGAGTCCCGAGCCCTTGGTTGGAATAATCATGGGCCTGGAAGAAGCTAAGGGCATGGGCAGCAACTTTTTCGAGGAAGCTCTTAACGTATCCATTTTCTCGTAGATAGCAATATTATTATCGTTGAAATGATGGCCAAGTGATAAATGGGATTCCGTGAACAAACTTGGTGGTGGTAGGCGAAAGGAGGGCTGTGAGGTTGCGATAGCTGTAGTTGTAGAGGTTGTAGTGGTAGAAGGAGAGGCTGCTCGAGGAAGGTGATCCATCTTCGGAGAAGGGCGGATAGATGGCTATAGATATCGGAAAGCTGGCGGGTGGTTCGCTGAGTGTCCGGTTGCTGGGGCTGGGATCCTGCTTACTTGCAACCAGCCTTGATAGGGTGGAGTTATGATCGGGAGCGAAACAGCAGCTGAGCGTTGCCCGGACGCAAGTTTGTTGGGGTCTGGGGTTGTTCCCTTCACTTTTGGGTTACCCCTTCTCACTCACCAGCTCACACACGCCTCCTTCAAGCTTCAACTAGTCTAAGTGTAGAAGTGAAGCTCGTGACCGAATGATCAGTTTTCGGCCGTGCACATACAGCCCAAGTGTCGAGGTGTCAAGGTCCCACGTTGAAATCAAAAAAGGGTAAGTACGGCAGCTCGTCCGAACCGGGTAAGGGATGAGTGACCGGAAATGTTCACCCTCTATGTTTTCGTCTGAGCTGGTTGAAGGTAGCAGCGGTAGGAGCGATTCACTGGCATAAGGGAGGACAGGAGGCAATCGGTCGAAACGAGCAAAGAGGGCAGACACGGTAGGCTTTTTCTATGATAACGGGTACCAAGTTGGGAGGATAGTATATTCGAGAGAGGAGGAAGATGAGTGGTGTGCGAGCTCTCTTTGCTTGATTGATGACTGACGGAAAGAGTTACGAGTGAGTGGCCTCCGACACACCTCTAAATGGGTAAAATATATCGGACGACAGATAGGCTGACACCTTTAACTATTGGAAATGGTGTGAGGTGAGAGGAGTGTGGATGGCTGGGTATATGGATGTATGATACTTGAGCACCGGTGCTGGATGATTGACTCGCAGGAGGAAGCAAGCAGGGACGGACGGTGATAGATAAGTAACCGTGCTGGGGGGACAGAGTGTGTGATGATTTGGACAGGATTGTTGGTTTAGTTTGTCTTGCTAGGCAGTGGGTTAGAAACAAGCTGCCGCCTCTCTTATTTTATTTTATTCCTTTCCTTTTCCGCAAAAGCAGGCATTACGGGGCAAGGAACACACTGCAACCGCAAGAAAGGCCAGGGGTCGATGTGCTCCCCTTCACACAAATCCCGTACACCTCGTAAATGCCCACACCACGATACTACCACGATACTGACAGATTGAAACTTTTACAAGACATTTTTGGACACGCCAACTTTGCAATACGTACAGGGCACTGGAAGTGGGAAGGAAAAAGAAAGCAGGGCAGGAGAGGGAAAAACAAACATACAGCACATTTAGATTCTGAGGTAAAAGCAAATAAAAGCCGCTCCATCTCTGCGCTCCCTTTCCATGCTTGCTCTGTTTGCCTTGCCTGCTCCTTTCTCTCCCAAGAAGGGTATCGGAATACTCAATGAGGTATGACAAAAATCTCTTCTACATCTCGCCAGTCGTGGGATCAATCCCTCCTAGATTCGGTATGGCAGAGAGATACCGGTAGGGGGACTTGGCCACTGTGATACAGTAACCTTGAGATTTCCCAAAGCAGTACATGTCTTTCCCTTTCTTTACCCAGCTAAACTCCTGACCAGAGCAGAATAGGATTGATCACCACGCTGAGAGAAACTTAGTATAAGCTCAATTTCTTTCATCATCTTCCATAAGCAGTCGGCGGAGCTTGTTGAGATCTTAACCGGTTGGATCTTTATGCCTCCGTGGACTTCAACGGGGCAGGAGAATTACCGGCAGAGATACAATGTGCGAGCACATGGAAGAACCACGATTAGTAAAGGTCCAAAGGGTGAATCGCTATGGTACCCATAATGTCGCGACGTTTGTAAAACGAACTACTATTGCATGAGCTAAACATTGGCTAGAGCCTCAGACTTTTGGTAGGTATGCAATAGCAGTCCATTTTATAATACGAACGCTGCGACACTTCGAGCACTTCAAGTGTTCTATTTACGAGCCAAGGTGACTACAGCATCAACCCCCCCGGTTCGCAGGGTAGTAGTAAAAGAGTGAAAAAATGCTAGAAAAGGATCAACACGGCAACCCAATGACGGTGACAGCAAGCCCACATCATACGTAGGGTGGGGGAGAGAAGCAGGGAGGCGGAAAAGAAGGTGAAAAGAAACCAAAACAAGAACAAAAAAAAAACATCCCACTGCACACACCAGAGAGGAAAGAGCACGCCGGTTGATCCCTGAACCCACCCAATCAGACCCGATTTATGCATGCTTATCAGTTATCCGCTATCTCGCCGGTCCTTCACCTTCGCAACGTGAGCTTGACCTAGCCTAGATTACTCTGGGTCCTTTGTCCAAATTATGTGGGTAATTCCCTTCGAGAAGATTTTCGTGGTGGTGTGCTACGGATATTTGGAACCACGCTGGTGGGTGTAGCAATGTAGCAGGTGTGTATGTCACACAGCGATGGTCCCTAAGAGGACCGGTCGTTGTCGTTGTGTTGCTGGACGGTGCTGCACCTTTGAGCGTCTCACGAGACCCTGAAAATTGACTTTCAACTCTACTACCGGGACCGATACCGGCACTCCTCTAGGCTAACTGCTCAGTTCCCCCCTCTCTAGCCTCTATTTCTGAGACTCACAAGGCCTGGATCAATTTTTCACTCTTGAGAAAAATCAGAGCCACAAAGCAGGGCCCATTACGAGAAATTAAGTAACGGCATCAGGGTAACCTGCTAAAAAAAGGTGAAAAAGAAAAAACCGCGGGGGAAAATGCTTCCTTTCATGGAACGCTCCTAGCTGGACGGGGAGCATCATGGTCGCACTGGCATCCTGAGAAAAGAGAAAGGGGGAAATAAAGGCAGCCAAGGTACGGAACTCCCCTCCCTCTGCAAATTTCCGTGCAAAGACCACCCGAAAATAGGGATTAACGAAATTTATGATGAAAAATGTGTGCGTATATAGAGCGCCAATGCAAAATGCTGTATTCCCCTCCTTCCGGGCACTTTACTACTATTCTCCCGGGACAAGTACGCACCATCTACTTCGCATCTACTTCGCAGTATCATCCAATATGAAAAAAGCCTATCAGAATACATGTACCGTACCATACAACAAACCGACCGTTTCCGCACCTCATCCAAAAGCCTCACCAGCGCAGTTTACAATGGCGCCTCCCTCGCCAACCCCTCTTCTCGCGTAGCTACTCGCCAGCCTCACGGTGAGGCGAGGAACCAGACAGGTCCAAAATAGACTAACCCACATCCCCATACTGTACCGCTCAAAGGGAGAAAAAGAGAGAAAAAAGCAATGCCTCGAGAGAATCTGACGACAGCATTGATTTTATTCATTGCGGGGAAGAGGAGCGAAACGAAACAAATCACCTCAATTCGAGCAAGTGGGGGCAGAGGCCAATGAACTGCACCGAGGTTTCTTTTTTTTTTCCTCCTAGATAAAAAAGGAAAATGTCCTAGGTCGGTCGCGTTTGAGATGCACGTGGGGTGAATAATTTCAAAATGGCCTTGCCCTTTTGGAAAAGGAAAAAATGGGGTTTGGGGTCTATTTGGCCGGTTGGCTATCGCAGGGTAGGGCGGATGTTTTCCGTTTCCCCCGCATTATGTGGGGAGGATCTCAGACAGGGTATTTGAAGAAAAGGAAGCGCCTTCCACGAACGAGAAGCTACTTGTACTGTGAGAATACTTTGACCGGGGGTATATGTGATACTGGACAGGTGTCAAATTAAATACCGCTATGGTGCGATACTGGTATTTGTGCAAGAATGGAAGTGGTCAGACTAAGCATCGAAGGGAGAGGGGATATAATCAATGCGGTAGAGTTTCTTTGCTACAGTGTCGGTAAGTGAGTGAGACTGGAGGTGTTTAGTGATTGAGTCATGGTCTAATGAAGGTCCAGGGAAAAAAGGTATCCCTTTTTTCAAATTCCTTGTTCGTGTGCGTCCCCAGGTACGACCATTCTGGCGGACTATGTGCCACGGTACTCGAGCACGGCTACTCGTGCGGACGTCATCCCGGACATAGACTATCTCTCAAGATTGGACAACGTTTGCAGGAGGACGCAGGACAAGTTCTTTTTTCTGCGCTCTTCCCGCCTAAACTCAGGACGTCGTGGTGCCGGCCGTACCAGAGCCCGGCACCATATATGCCTCAATTCCCCAAGGGGATACCCTACGAGTATATTGGATTCCCACTACGACGGCCAGGAAAATTTGTTTTAGTTATTTCCCGTGAGAAGCCTAGACGAACGCGTTTATATTCCTTTTTACGTCTGGGAATCCACACATCTTTAGCAATTCGAGTTATGAAGAAGTTTTTCCATCCTAAAGACACTGCAGATATGTCGCAATTGATGCGTGCACCACAGTTCCCATTCTGCATGGCAAACCTTCTCCTCCTCCCCCTCCTCCTCCCCCTCCCTCCTATTGCCGCCAGAGGGCCAGACACTCGAGTATTCACCAGGAACAAGGGCAGTGGAGGGGGATCGTGCATAATGTAGAATTTGAGGCTGTTCACCTGAAGCATGTTCCTGCGCAACCTACCATAATGCTTTTTTTATTTTATATGCCCTTTCACTTTACTTTTCTTTTTTTTCCCTGCATAAAGCAAATTTGTAGGGCGCAACCAACCAACAACCTCTGTTCTCAAAACACCTAGATAAACGAAAGACGTAGCCCCACCAGACCTAAATAAAATAATATCAAACCGGCCCTACCCTCCTCGCTCATTCACACAGCGCTGCTGCTTCTGCTG
This sequence comes from Tuber microsphaerosporum, assembly GCA_003521225.1. NCBI lineage: Eukaryota > Fungi > Ascomycota > Pezizomycetes > Pezizales > Tuberaceae > Tuber > Tuber microsphaerosporum. The sequence goes on along the minus strand of QOVD01000149.1, from coordinate 1,820 downwards.
CTGATTGTTGCACACCGCGACATCAATTTCCGTAAATTCCAAGATTATTTTTCCTTTTTCCTCCTTATTCTTTACTTTTCTCATCATCATCATGGTTCCTGTGAAGGAGCCCCAGATTCCACAGCCTTACGAAAACCCGCCTTCGCGGATCAGCGCCAGCTGATACCAAGCCCATACCTTAAAGAATAACACAAACCAGGGTAGAGCACGTTACGCTACATCAGCAGTGGAGAAATTATCTATTATATATCTCGCCAAACCCGGGAGCACCGCTGTGGTGCCGTAGCACTCGACGTTGAAGAGGAAGAAAAAAGAAAAGAAAGGTGAATTGTGTCATTCCACCTCCAACCTTTTTTTATCTTTGATTGTACCTTTTATACTTGTTGTTGTTATATTTGATACTTTATTTCGTTCGTGTGCTTTGCTTTCGGGATGGCTTCACGGCCTCCCCCTTTACCTATTCCTCCTCCTCCCCCGGATGGCAGAGGCCTTGTGCCGATGACCAGAAGGGTTTACGCTGCCCCTGGGGGTTCTTACGAGAATCTCCGCTTTGTTCATGCCCCGGGATGTCGCTATGATGCTCCCAACCACGATGCCACGGTTAGAGGTCTTATTGCCAGAATGAGGTTTAACGACTTCGATCTGGTTGAAGCAGCTGCCAACTCTGCTCTTTGGATGAGAGGCTGCCCCGCTGCTTGTCGCTTTGACAGAGGTTCGACGATGGGGCTGTACGCCCGTTACCACACTGAGGAACAACCATCCTCCTACATTCCGTCGACTAACGACCCAAGTTCCCAGAATACGGGGAGTCAGTTTACCCCGGTTGCTTCGGACCCTATGGTCCCATCCCCCTCCTGGCCTTCGTTGGAGCCACCTACGGTTCCTTCCCCTACACCCTCCCCCGTCCGGTTGGTGCCAAATGCGCTGGCAACTACTAGTTTGGCGTCGTCCAATTCCGGCTCGGCCCTGCCCTCCTCCATCCTACATGCGTTGTCTCCCGGTGAGCAGCGGATGTACGGACCTCGATTCCGGTTGGACCATTCATCCGACACCGATTATGTCCCATCGGGACAAGCCGCTTCCCCTGTTGGCCAATATGGTCATGACTCCCGCCCCCGTGTTGCTGTTGCTGCTGGTCCTTCTAACGCTGGCTTCGGAGGATCTGGTTTTGACCTGTCGTCGCCCTCCCTGGGTGAAGGCATCCCAGTCCGACCTCTTCGTGCACCTGTCCCATTGGCTGGTGCCCGTGTCAGGTTTGTTGGTGCGGATGATGTGGCTAGGCACAGCCCAGTTTCAGTGTCTAGCTCATCTTCTTTTTCCCCCCTCCCCCCTTTGGTGACCCAATCGCCCGATACCTTGGATGTTCCCATGAGTCTGGGTGATGGTAGGAATACTGATGCGACTGGTCTTGGTGACAGTCAACATGCAGTCCCGGAATCCTCCCTTCCATTGCCTTCCTCCCTTCCCTCTTTGCCCGCCACAGTGTCTTCCAACACTGTGGACATGTTAGATGCTCTGGATGACATCGAAAATGGACGCTCCTCCCCCCTTTCTGACACTTCGGATGAATCATCCATCGAGGATGTTCCGACGAGACGCTTCCACTTTGAGGGGGCTACCGCATACGCCACACTGGATGATGCGGCAAACGATGTTAGGGCCCTAGGCGAAGGGCATAACGAATTATTGGACGCTATGTCCAGCATGGCGAAACATGTCATCGCCCTAGAACGGTTGTGCCAGCGTCTCCGCCGGAAGGTGGATGATTTGGAGGATACCGCAGATGATAAGGCCTTTGGTGATGTTGCCCCCCCCCCTGC